>CAJHQP010009040.1:0-24143 GCA_905132765.1 Moricandia arvensis
TGCTTTATCTGGTCCACTCGAATCTGTCTTTGAACAGTATCCAAATCATGCTGCATCTTATTCATGCGTGTAGTCAAGCTGGTGAGACACTTGTGTATAGGATAGTAGACATCATCAAAACTCTTGTAGAAATCTTCTAATTTCATCTCTTCAGTGTTGTAGATCGCGTTTACAAGATCGTCAATCTCTTCTCTGTTGTATGTTTCTTGCTTCTACCTGGACATAGCGATCTTTTCTTCATGTTCAGGTAAACATATGTAGCTGTAATCCAACATAATAGCTCTATCTAGAACTGCCCGGATATCTTCTTCTTGTACATTCACAATTCTTCCGTCTATAGCGCGTGCATTACCATTCTCATCTCTGTAGATGCCATACTCATCTTTCTTTTCCCAAAAGAAAATTCTTCTTCCATCAGCATCAAAAGCTCTGTTTCCATTCTCTATGCGACCGTCTATCAGTAGGGGATTTATCCAACCGATCAGTCTTGGAGTTTCTGAAGTAAAGGGGTTAGTTGTACATAACTCTTGGACTCCTGGAATGGTGGTATTGATCGATGCATGCTTCTTGTTGTCGATCGATGTTTAATATTGAATAGGCTCGTGCTTTTGCTCCTTGATGTCGATCGATGCTGGTACCTGAGCGTCAATTGATGGCTGTTGCTGTTTTCCAAATAAACCTCCTGATCCATTAGCCATAACAAGGGCGTCTGCTACATCCTCCTTAGGTAAATTGAGAATTCACCCATAAAGATCTCGTGCACGTCCTTTGTATCTCTGAAAAATCCAAATTCATCTAGTCTGAGATAACCATCTTCTGTATCTTCTGCTCCAAGTAATTGTTTTGGTTTTCGTTTGATGTCGTTTAATGGCCAAGATATGCTGATGATTGATGCTTGATTTCCCACTCTCGCGTTCATTACCCAGCCAGCTTCTTCCAGTGCTAGGCTGCAAGACTCAATAAGTTCTTCCTCGCTTCGTAAGCTCCATCGTATCCTTGGTATGCCGGATTCGTTTAGATCGATGGTGCATGTGGACCGTCGATCGATGCTCAAAAATCAGACTGGTGGAAAAAAATGTTTCCAGCTCCATTAGCCATTGCAAGTATATCTGCCACATCTTCCTTCGTGTCATGTAGAATTCTGCCATCCATAGCTCTTGCATGACCATCTGGATCTCTCACAATGCCGAACTCATCTGGTTGTAGATAACCATATTCCATTTCGCATTCTGCAGTTGAATCTTGTTCGGTTTCTACTTCATTCTCAGTATCGATCGATGGTGTATGGTTGCCGTCGATCGATGTCGATTTCCCAGGTTGATGGGAAACATGAAAAACTCCAGCCTCTTTCATAGCAATCCCTCGGTATTCAATTGTTTCTTTGTCTTTGTAGCCTTCTTCATACTCGACATCGGCTATCTGGTAACTGAAATCGCCATGGTTGGTGTTGACTTGTTCGGATGTTTGATTATCGATCGATGCGATATGGTGGGTGTCAATCGATTGTTGAACTGTAAGGCCATCGATCGATGGGTTGGGTTGGGTGTCGATCGATGCTCCTTCTTCTTATTCCTCACCGAACACGTAATCGTAGAAGCATGTGGCCACAAGCTATGCATCATTGTACGATTTTGTGAGGGTACGTTTATTCTTATAAATTTCATAACACACATTATGATCAATCAGGGAAAGGCACAACCTTTTTGTCTATCATGTCACAGATAGCTCCTATGGTGGCCATGAAAGCTCTTCCAAGTAACAAAGAAGAGTTCCAATTAATTTGTATGTCCATCACATGGAAGTCTATCGGGACTAAGACGTTCTGAATTTGCAGTGGGACATCTCTGCAAATCCCCCTTGAATCTACCTTAGAGCAATCCAAAAAAATGAAAGAATCATTGAAAGGCGCCCCTCTCAGGTTCAAATTTTCTGCCATAGCTCTGGGTATGATGCTCACTGATGATCCATTGTCACAAAAGGCATTGGGAAACTCGTGGCTTTTGATAAGACATGGCACCACAAACTTCCCAGGATCACTTTTTTTCTTCAGAATGATTCTTTCCTTTTTCCTAGGATGATTCTCGGTAGCCTTATCAACCATCATAGGCTCTGATGCATCCATATTATGTTCTGGAGTTTTTTTATTCGTGACGTTTGGTTGATGAACTCGTTTTGTCACTGGGTACCATCGATCGACTGTATGATCTCTGCGTCGAGCGACGCGCGAAGATTTTCCCAAGTTTGTCAAGTCAAGTGGAACCGTCGATTAATTCTCAGTATCTTGTGTTGATCAATGCAAGTGCGAACTGCCTAACAAACTCGGATTTCCTATACATAACCTTTCCTCTTGAGGCCTTTCTCTCTTGACTTCTACCCAAAAATCATCATCAATCACAACATTAACGTGATGTTTACGTCCAGATTCTTCCTTCTCTCTAACCATAGCCTCGTATTTCTTAAGGGCTTCACTCGTCTGAATCACTTGACCTTCCAGCTCCCCCACACGAGTGTCGAGATCTTCGATCTTTGAGTTTAGGTGGAGGTACAGGAAATCTAACTACTCATTGAAATCCACAGTCATCTTCTGTTGTCCCTCCAATACGTTGTTAAACATAAATTCGACCCATGGTCTTCTAATTGGCCTCAGAATCTCCATGCCTCTAGCAGCTTGGGCTTTAACTTTAGGTTAAGCTATCATAGCGTCTGCTTCTGCTTCCATTTCAGGGATTACAGCCCCCTGATCTTCTATATTTTGACCTGCTGCATTACGCAGATGATCATTGAAGTCATGCAAGTCTCCATTCTCACTATGAACCATTATTATATAACCATCTGAACTCCTCTGCTTTCGTCGATCTATGCGGGTGAGATGCTGTCGATCGACTTTAAGTGATCAATATTGGTCGATGCTAGAGTTCTGATGCTGGTCAATGCTATCCGTAAAGGATTGTAGGTTAAGACTGAGTGCCCACCGTCGATTGATGCTTGTCGTCTTTCTTTGCGGATCGTACGTTCGAGTTTCTGCAGGTATGAGAATAGTAATTCTTGTCCTTTCTTGCTCCTGGTACTCTTTTGCATGCACCTGAAAAACAAAGGAAAAGAAAAATCAGTAACTTGAAAGTAAAACAAACCTAGACAAAACCCTAGAAATTAAATCTATTGGCGATCAATGTTCCCCGGCAATGGCGCCATATTTGACATGTGGTATTCGTTGTTCTAGCAGGGTATAAATATCCTAAACAATTAACTATCAAACTAACCCTTAATCTTAACACACAAAACAATACTCTTGCCAATAGAGATCAGGTGTAGTACTTAGGGATCAAATCCACAGAGAACAATGGCACACAATAGATTTCTTATTTCTAAAGGTTAAGCTAGTTGATTATATATATTGGTAACAAGTAATCAATCTAAGGAAATATTTCTTATTGGAAGGTTTAGATATGGAAATACGCTAATAATGTAATTATGGAATTATGCTAATAATGTAAATATAGAAATATGCTACTAAACTAACTAGATGCAAATGTAAATATACTAGATCTAGTGTTTCAAGCTCAATGAATTATAGGGAATACGAATCAGGGATATGTAAATATTCTAGAACTCAAATATTAACTATTATGACCCTTTTAAATATTAACTATTCCGACCCTTTTAACTCCAACTCTCGTATGCGAGAAAAAGGAAAGACCATCAATCGATGGCTAAGTCCTTGTGTCGATCGACGGTGAAATCAGAAGGAAGTGTGAACGAGATTTGATATGTTAACTAAGATAATTAGACCAGCCTCTCGCATGCGCCTAACAACCTAGTTCAATGGAGTCTATTCTGGCACAGAACTTACTCTTGTAGTCGTCCATGTCCTACTTTTGAGATTCTAGTTAGCTACTCTAGGATGCGAGCATTAAGCACAACTCAATTGATAGATATTAACTTAGCTTAGCAATCCTACTTTTGGGCTAATCCATGATTGCTATCATTCGACCATAATTCTAGTTGATAACTACTCAGACGTAATCAAAGTAAGAATAATAATATGGATATAATACATAGATAAAATACTGGGGTTCCAATAAAAATCTCCCTAAGAAGTTATGAATCTTCACCCCCAATAGAATACTAAAAACTCTAGAACCTAGCACCGTGTGTCTCTGCACACCTCTCCTGGTGCTATACATAAAGCATAAATATAAAACCTAAAATCAAGGTCAAAACTCATCCAACTTGGGCTTGAAATCGACTGTGTTCGAATTAGGCATCGATCGACGGCAAGTGTTCAGTATCAATCGATCTTGGTCATGTAACATCGGTTGATGTCAAAATAGTGTCGTCGATCGACGACAGTCTTGTACTTTGACTCTGTCAATGATAAGCTACGGATTATTCTCCTCTAAATGCTCCAAAAGCTCCAAGTATCTCCATATATCTCCAACACGTACCTGGACCTGTAAAGACCTTAAAACATAGTCTGGACAAACATAATATACCCTAAATAGATCCTATAACATGGCTTAAAACTGGTAATAAATAGGCTATATCACTCGCATACGAGAGTTGGAGTTAAAAGGGTTAGAATAGTTAATATTTGGGTTAGAATATTTACATTTCCGTGCTTCCTATTCCCTATAGTCTATTGAGCTTGAAACCCTAGATCTAGCATATTAACATTTGCATCTAGTTAGTTTAATAGCATATTTCCATATTTATATTATTAGCATATTTTCATATTGCATATATACCTTCTAATAAGTAATATTTCCTTAAAACCGATTTATTGCTACCAATATATATAATTACCTAGCTTAGTCTTTAGAAATAAGAAATCTCTTGTGTGCATTTGCTCTTTGTGGATTTGATCCCTAAGTACTACACATGATCTCTCTTGGAAACAATATTATTTTGTGTGTTAGTATTAAAGGTTAATTTGATAGTTCATTTTTTTAAGATATTTATACTCTGCTATAACAATAAACACACCATGTCAGTGTCAATATTGAGAAGGAACTCAATAATCAAACAGCAGAATCTGAAATGATTGATTTGGCTGACTTACAAGGGAGAACAAAGATTCTCCAAGATTGTAAGTAGTAAACCAAGATGGCTTATTCATTTTTTTCCAAGATCATAGTTGAAGGATGAGAACCTACAGAAATCGTGGGAGGAACTGAATTTCAGAGAATTTCAGAGAATAATGGGAGAAATGTGCCATGTACAAGTTCAGTAATCGTAGATGTGTGAGAAATGGAACGCAAGTCCTACCTGAAGTTAATCATGATGATTAGAAAACAAATGTCAAGTGAAGCCCGAGGAAAATTGATGAGTGCAAAAAAAGTGTATGACCATGGTGCATATGGGAATGCCAAGGTTGTTAAGATATCAGAGGATGTATCAATACAAAAAATATGAAATTGTCATACAAGTGTGCTTAGTTTGTGAATCAAGCTTGATATGGATGCCCCTTGGATCCTTAGTTGCTGGACAGAATAAAGAATAAGAAAACAATAGAACCAGACTTGGCTATGAGAAACATCCAAAGGATTGGAGTGGTTCTGATATTTATAAAAAGTGCCTCAGAAAGATCAAAAGAGTACTGAAGATTGTAAGAGAAATCATTCTTGGAATGGGTGTGCGTGTGTACCTGAGAGTAGCACCCTTGGTTTGAATGATGTTTGCGTGATTGATCGTGCATGTTATTGTTTGAATTATTGGATGGTTAATCAAGTTGACATCGCCAGACCCGAGATGTTACCTTCACGTATGCACATCACCTAACGTTCCACATTTCCATTTTGTTGATATGGGAAAATAAAGGCAGATAAAAGGTTTCATAAGTGATGGTATTCAGAGACTCGAGGCCATTAAAAGAAGTATGTTGACCACAGTTGACGAGATTTGTGAAGCAGTATTGAATTTGGTTCTTCTTGAAAGTAGTTGTGCTACAAAGAAAAGATCCGTTTGTAAGAGTTGGAAAATCAGAAATCTGTTATTTGGTTAGTATGAGTTGTTATCACAGTTGGAAGGGTATCTGTTCACCAGAGTTTCTTGAGGTTCTGCATTTGGAAATCGTGAGTCGATGTTGTGTTAGCTTACATCAGACCCAGTGTTATGGAACTGCTGAAAACAGAAAACTTGCAACCCAGTCTCATCTATCCTAAAGGTTTTTACGGATAGGAGAGCGTCGCATTAGAAGATTTAAGAATCGGAAAATTTCGTGAGTTTAAGTGTTTAGGGGGAACAAACCATGAGTTGTTTTGATAGAGACTCTAGTGTCCAGTAAAGTGCATACATCTATGTTTTGGAAATTTGGAGACGAATTTTTTTGAGGGGGTGAGGGGGGGGGGGGGGAAGAATGTAATAATCCTCACGAGCAAATAGGAATTTGGTCGAGAAATTCCCGTAAGATCATTTTGAAGATTGGTCAATCAAAATTAAAAAATAAAATACGCCAATTGAATTTAGACAATAGTGTCTTGTGGTCGAAAGACCCTTTTTGAGAGTTCTGGTCGGGTTTTAATTTTTATGGTAGAGTTATCTTCAAGATGGACGAGTTTATCCGAAAGTAGGATGAGAACCGATGGACGGGAAACGTTGGTCGACAACTGGTGGGAATACTTTCAGCTGCTTGTTAATTTAAATCAGTCATGTGGGTTGCACCAGCTTGTGTGCTTGCTTGCTTGCTCAGTAAAAATCAGGCTGAGAGCTCAACTTCCTGTCCGTGTGGTTCAGTCACCAGAAGCAGTTCTCACATTTTTTAACCTTTTCCTCTTCATTCTGGTCGTCCATAACCAGAGAAAATCAGAGAAAACAAATCAGAGAGACAGAGAAGACAAAAATCAGACAGAAAACAGAGAGAAGAATTCAAAAGACAGATCTGATCGTGTAAGATGCTTACTGGCCTTCTGGTGCCTTGAATCAGTATCTTTGGTATGTGGTTGATTTGTAGATGATCCAGGAGATTCATGAGATGAGTCCACAACTTATCAGTTTTGAGTTTGAACTGGTACGACCTTCCATCAGTTTGTTCGGATCAATTTGATCAGATCAGTTTGAGGAAGCTTCATGTATGATTGAACCCTAAGCATTGTTCCGTTTCTGATCTGAAACATATCTTGATCTCACTTTTATAACAGTTAAGCCGTGACTTAACTTTGGAGAGAGGTCCCAACCGGGATCATCTAACCGTCACTTGTTGTGGTCAGTGGTTGAGAGAAATTTGAAGTAACAACCTTGTTCATCCAGTAGAACCGTGTACTGTCTAGATGGTCGAGGTCAGTAGTAGGATCAAGCAGATCCTTCCTTGTAGTAGTTCTTAATCCGAAGTGAAGTGAGTATAATTAGCTTGATCTCAAGTCTAGTAATCCTTAGACAATCTCATGGATCCAAAGGTGAGTCTATATGGATGATTGATAAGTTATGAATTAGTTTTGCTTCATTTAATTACTGAATATGGTTGACTGATAAGCAAAGTTTCTTAATCAATAATTATGGTGAGGTGTTTACTTGTGTAAGCACTTAAGAATTATTATTGAGGTTTATCCTGAGCCTTAGTACTTATTTTCAAGTACTAATATATAAGTATATAATTAAATATATGAATAAGAATCATGTGAAGTCTTATCATATTCGATCTCCTTAAAATCATCGCACCGTGAATTGGTCCTCCAATATTGAACAATGTCATGAAGACACATGATTGGGACGCACCCTGGAGGCTGTGTAACTGCATGCAGCGTTAGATGTTCTATCTTAAAATGTCTAATGGAGATGATGGCTATGTTTCCTTTCCCGCAAGGCTCGGTTAGCCTTCGTGGTTCCCTGAGTTTAGTATATATATTATGAGTATGTGTGAAGGGAGGGTGATGTGGAAGTAATGTTTAAGATAAGATTCAAAATGATGGAATGGAAAGCCTTATATATAGTTACGGAATGTATTTTGACTGCATACAAATGGAGTAGATTGCTCGTGTTATTATTAATAAATGTTAGGGTGAGGGACTAGACTCACTGAGTAAACTAGTTACTCATGACTCATTTGATATGCAACTAACTAGTAGGCGGAAGACCTTTATTCTAGGACGGGAAGGAATAACATTAATCAGCGGTAGTTTTATTATCCTTGCAAAGTAGTTTTGATATTTCTTATGTGTAAAGTTTGTTTACCGAAAACCTCGAAGTTAATCTATGACATTTGTGTAAGATGCATTTGAATGAATAAGTGTATAACTTATAAAGAATGTTTTTAAAGTAGGGGTTCTATATGATATTAATCCTTGTCCAGATGAACTAACTATTGGGTATTACTCGGTCGGGTTGCAAAACCTTGGATTGTACATAATAGGATATGTGTACTTAGGCGATTGGCCTACGGTACCTATATTTATTCTGGGAACTTTGGGTTAAGCATTGAAGTACACATTGTGGCCTCTCGGTTTGGTTTAAGTTACTAGTGATTAGTTGTGCATGTTTTTGCTTGATTGTTGCATGGCTAGTTGAGTCAACTTGTATTTAGACCAGATCTGAGGTATCACATGGATGATAAGTTCCCTTTTTCTGATGAATTGAGTGATGAAGCTACCGAAGTGTTGGAAGTAGACGAAAAAAATCATCTGCTCCAGAAACACATAATTATGATATTTTTAATGCATTGCTGAGGAAAAATGGAGCTAAGGTACTGCACATGAACTTGGACGATCAAAGGATCTCCTAATAATGCATCCTTTTTTGAAACAAAGGTTTCTGAAATTATGGATTTTGATGGCGCTCTTTCTGGAAAAAAAAATTCTGAAAATAAGGTTCCTAAATCCTATGATTGAAACAAGAAGCTACTGGCTGATGAAATCGTAGGAAATATTGGCAAAATGAAAGAGCTTATGAATCGTGTGAGATTATGTCCTTCTCTTTCCATAGAAGCTTACACTTGTTGGGGAAGTGTTGTTAAGTGCAACCGTTGGGAGACTTCAGAAGCTGAATTCTTGAATGGATCGCACATTGATTTCGCTTTTGCTGTTGGTATAACAGCTAGTTTGTCACTGGATGAGTTTAGTTCAGCTTGCAAGCTTACTTGTTGCTATTATCTTGCATCTCCTCGTATAAAAGAGATAGGATTGTTGTGATATGAAGTCTCAAAATGAAGCTGAAACGCTGAATAGGCATAAGTACATAAAGCCACTTCGTGTTCGTTGGGTAAGTGAAGAAGGTTCTTACCTTGATGGATGCTTCAAGCTTGTCATGAAACTGCAGGTAGGTTTTGATGATGAAACGTTGGGACAACCTAATAACCTCTACTATTTTTAATTTTACGAGACCACCTGAGCTGTTGTGTAGCAAGGCAATGTGGAATAATTGTTAAGCAAATACTTGTATTATTCGATTAGCAAAGAGTTTACAGAACTATCGAAAGAATCAGTTCCTCAGAATCGAGAACAAGCTCTCGATCTCCCTATGTTGAGAGACTTCTCTCCACTCAAGCCACTTATTCTGTTATGATCAATCCCCCCTTCTTTATTCCCAAACCCTCCTATTTTATATCTCCTTTTTGCTCCTTGTATTTCCAGCCACGTCATTCTTTCTCACTTAACGTCTCCTCCCTTCTCCCTTTCTTACGTATATACACTCTCAACGGTCTATCAATACCCGCCTCTCCGAAACGAAGCTTGTCCTCAAGCTTCAGATGTGGAAATTGTTTCAACAACATGGCTGCTTTCTCCCACGAATTCTCATGCTCTGGTAAACCCGTCCAAGATACTAAGGCCTCCAAGCACCCCTGAGCGTCATAGCGTGTATCTAACACAGTCTCCGGCTCAATGACTAACTCGTCATTACTGGACAATGTTCGAGGTAACTCAGAAACGGTATGACCTTGTCCAATGACTGGTTTCAGTTGAGAGACATGAAAGACATTATGAATCCGAGAATCATCAGGCAGCTTGATTCTGTAACCCACAGTTCCTACTCGTCCAATGACCTCAAATCGGCCAAAGTAACGAGCTGCCAGTTTCTGATACAAACGTTTGACGACAGACTGTTGGCGGTATGGACGCAGCTTCAGAAAAACCTTATCTCCAACCTGAAATTCCAACTCACGCCTGTGTTTGTCTGCATTCGTTTTCATTCGATCCTGAGCCAGTAACAAATGTTGTTTGATATGCTTGAGCATCTCATCCCTTTCCTTTAACATACACTCCAAATCAAAATTAGCCGTTGATCCCTCCTCAAACTTCAATAGCGATGGCGGATTGCGGCCATAAACCACTCGAAATGGTGTGGTACCCAGCGCTGTGTGATAGTTAGTATTATACCAAAGTTCAGCAAAACAACGTAAGTACGTTTCAAGGCATCGGTTCAGAACTTCAGTTTGACCATCACTTTGCGGGTGGAATGCTGTACTGTACTTCAATTTAGTGCCTCCCAAACGAAACAGACTCTTCCAAAATGTTCTTAAAGAAATACGATCCCTGTCTGAAACAATCGAGCCAGGAAACCCATGTAAGCGCACAATTTCCTTGAGAAAAAGGTTTGCAACATCTACCGCAGTAAAAGGATGCTTTAAGCTCAAAAAATGGGCAAACTTGCTTAAGCGATCCACCACCACAAGGATCACATTAACCCTTTGAGAAACTGGTAACCCCTCAATAAAGTCCATAGAAAGACCATCCCAAACTTGAGTCGGGCTAGAAAGCGGTTGTAGTAATCCTGCCGGAGTCAAGGTAGAATATTTGTGCCGTTGACAAATATCACAAGCAGCTACATACCCTTGTATATCCTGTGTCATCTTCCTCCAATGAAACATTGTTTGTATCCTTCTGACGGTCTTCAAAAATCCCGAGTGACCCCCCATAACACTGTCATGATACTCTTTTAAAATCACCAGAACATGAACTGATCCCTTAGCCAGCATCAATCGTCCCTTGTACAGCACTCTGCCTTGTACAATATTGTAACCCAGCTTCTTCACTTTTCCTTGTTCAATCCGAGACCTTAAGTCTTGTAACTCCACAGACTGATCTACTTCATGTAAAATGTCTTGCATCTGTATACATGAAGGAACAGTTAACGCAGCCAAGAGTAACCCATTAAACTCTGAATCTCGACTGCCGATTCTTGAAAGACCATCTGCCGCTTTGTTTTCTACTCCTGGTTTAAACACAATGTCAAAATCGTACCCAAGTAGTTTAGTCAACCACCTCTGATAATCCAAAGAAACCTCTCTTTGTTCCAGCAAAAATTTCAAAGACTTCTGATCGGTATGAACAATAAACTTTCGACCTAGTAAGTAATGACGCCACTTTTGAATTGCCAAAACTATAGCCATCAATTCCCGCTCATATATTGGTTTAATCTGCTCTATATCCGTCAGTCCTGCACTGAAGTAAGCAACTGGCCTTTGTTTCTGCATCAAAACAGCTCCAATTCCATAACCCGAAGCATCAGATTCCACTACAAAGGTCTCAGAAAAATCTGGTAAAGCTAACACAGGCGCGGAGCACATAGCTACTTTCAATGCCTCAAAAGCTTTATTTGTTACTTCAGACCACTCAAATGCGTCCTTCTTCAATAAGCCCGTTAATGGTCGTGCAATTGATCCATACCCAAGCACAAAGCGCCGATAATAACCCGTTAACCCCAAAAACCCACACAAATCCTTGACTGTCCGAGGTATGGGCCATTTACGCATTGCCTCAGTCTTCGCAGGATCGGTAGACACTCCTTCCTCGCTGATCAAGTGACCAAGATAGTCTACTTTATATTGACCAAACAAGCATTTCTTCCTATTAGCAAATAGCCTGTGCGTTTCAAATAGCTTCAACACAATTTCAAGATGCTGTACATGTTCCACCAATGTCTTGCTGTAAATGAGGATGTCATCGAAGAATACCAGAATGAATTTTCGCAGGTAAGGTCTGAAAATCTGGTTCATCAGAGATTGGAACGTAGCTGGAGCGTTTGTTAACCCAAAAGGCATCACAACAAATTCATAATGCCCATCCGCCGTTCTGAAAGCTGTCTTGTGGATGTCATTCTCTTGCATCTGTATCTGATGATAACCTGATCGGAGATCCAATTTTGAAATTTTTTTGCTCCAAATAGCTCATCCAATAGCTGATCAATCATGGGAATAGAAAATTTATCAGCTATCGTGACCTTATTCAATGCTCTGTAGTCAATGCAAAATCGCCAGCTCCCATCCTTCTTCTTAACCAGTAGCACCGGGCTAGAATAAGGGCTATGACTTGGACGGATGATGCCCGATTGCAACATTTGAGATACCATCTTTTCCATTTCTTCCTTGTAAGTGTGAGGATAACGGTAAGGACGAACACTTATTGGCCCAACTCCTGCTATTAAATTGATAGCGTGCTCTATGTTCCTCAGAGGCGGTAACTGGGAAGGTTCAGCAAAAATGTTCAAATACCTGTCCAACAAGTGTTCTATCGGAAGTGGAATCTCTGGATGCACATCGGAAGTATTGACCTGGAAGAACTCAACGTCAATTCCATTTAAGCGAGACTTATCTTGTTGGATTGGACACACATTCCCGTCCTCTAATGAGGGATCATCATATAATGTGACACATTCCCCTTGAACATAAATGATAACTCGTGTGTCTCCCAATCAACTTCACAACGGCCTAAAGTACGAAGCCATTGTACACCCAATATCATGTCAATTTTCCCCAGTTCTAACATGATGAAATCAGCTGTGTCTTCTAGTACTGGTAAAGAGAACCTAACATTCTTGCAAACGCCCATTCCATTCATTGTTATCCCAGTGCCCAACAAGATCTCCAATTTCCTATCTCTAACCGGTGTAATATTTAACTTCTGTACCACCTGAGGAGATAAGAAATTATGCGTGGCTCCACTTTCCAACATCACTATAATCTTTAATTTCCCAATCATTCCCCACACCTTTGTTGTTGTTGGTGAAGAAAGGGCAAAGAAGGAAGCCAATGACATCACCATTAACTCTGTAACAACACCATTCTCATCTTCAAATGTATCTGCCTCCGAATCATTAAAAATCTCCACCTCCCAGCCATCTACCATTGTCAATACCTGAAGCTCCAAGTATTTACATTCATGTGTCTTCGACCATTTAATGTCACAATTGTAACAAACACCCAATCTTCGTTTTTCAGCTGCTTCCGCAGGAGTTAGGCGTCGAGGTCCTTGTTTTGCTGTCGCTGACCTTGCTGATCCTTACTTCCAGAAACCACCACTTGATTATTACTGTTGTTGAGAAGAAGATCGCAATGGAATGAATCCCGTTGCTTTTGGCGTCGAAACCGTGTGAGAAACTGCAGCAACGGATTTACAAAAAGCGCTATCCTCCATGGTTATCACAGCTGCTATGTGCTGCCGTAGTCCTCTTGGTTCTTTCATCTTCACAAATTCTTTCATTTCTTGATTCAACCCGTTGAAAAATACATCAACCAAATTCTTCTCAGAAACCCCTGTCACCATTGATCTCAACTCTTCAAACTCGTTAATATAATCCACCACTGATCCTTTCTGCCTTATCGCAAATAATATCTTCCCAGGTTCATCCTCAATCCGCTGTTTGAACCGCAGCAATAATCTTTCTTTGAAGTTCTGCCAATTTGTAAACGGATCCTCTTCCATCTTAATGTTGAACCAATTCAACACTGTTCCTTCAAAGCTCACAGCTAACAAGTCGAACTTATCAAGATCTGAAAACCGTCCCAGCCGGAAATATCTTTCTGCTCGATTGATCCACACATTTGGATTCACACCGACAAACGCAGGCAATTCAACTTTCCTTAACAAATCTTTCCTTGTTTCCAAACTATCATCTATTCTCTGATAACCTAGCAGTGGATCTTCCGTTACTAGTGGGGGACACGAAGATCGTACCTGAATCTCCGGATTAGAAGAGCCGGCGATAGATTTCCCGAACGCTTTATCGGCTCGATGAAGAGATTTGATCCTCTCCAGCGTCTGTGCTATCGAATCCATACGTGAAGCCATCTCCTCGTTAGAACGCGTCAATCGCTCCCAACCTCCATGTAATATATCCGCTTGCTTCTTCAAAGCTCCAATTTCACCGTAAATCGCCTCGAGTTCAGTATCCGAAGTCGCCATCGTCGTATCGAAGCTCCGATCACTTCATCCGCTCCGTCGCGTAGAGCCGATCGAGTCACCGCACCAATTTGTTAAGCAAATACTTGTATTATTCGATTAACAAAGAGTTTACAGAACTATCGAATGAATAAGTTCCTCAGAATCGAGAACAAGCTCTCGATCTGCCTATCTTGAGAGACTTCTCTCCACTCAAGCCACTTATTCTGTTATGATCAATCCCCCTTCTTTATTCCCAAACTCTCCTATTTTATATATCCTTTTTGCTCCTTGTATTTCCTGCCACGTCATTCTTTCTCACTTAACGTTTCCCCCCTTCTCTCTTTCTTACGTATATACACTCTCAACGGTCTATCAATAATATGGCGGACATAAGCTTCAGTAGATGTAAGAGGGAAGATAAAGACGTGATATGCTACAAGTTCACTGTTTTAGTCGTAAATTTTACAACATTGGAGAAGTACGATGTCAATCTTATGCCACCTACATTAATTGTTGTCATGGGAACTATGCCAGGTAAAGTCACTTTGTCTCACATGAAAACACTTCGGATTGGTTCCCCACCTACTAGAAGTTCCATTCACCAAGGCCACCAGAATTGTCATGCAGCAAAGAGTATGAAGAATCTTCAGATCTGCCTATGGAGCATCAATTTTTCATCATTGAGGATAAGGATGTACTAAAGAAGGTAGTATTGTGACAGAATTATCCTTTACCTATCCGGTTTAGTATTTCAATATGGTTTAGCTGTTGCATATATCAATTTCATTTTAGCTAATTTGGTTAAGAAAACATTAAATGTAATCTCCTTCTCAGTTAGGAGAGAATCAATCAAACATTACAATATATATCTTTTTCCTTTAAAACTCTCTCATTCATCATCATCACCATCGCTTTCATCCATCATCATCATTATCATCATCATCAAATCCTTGTTCTTTGAGATGATTCTCTACCTTCGTAATCATCTTCTAGGCTTGATTTTCCTCATCTTGTGATTCTCGGTGAATCCCTAGATAAAGATATATCTTTCCTGGTTTTACTGTCTCAGAATACACCACCACGAAACAGCCGAATCCATGGGTTCTCTCCCTTCACAAAATGCAAGATAATCAGATCTATAAGAGCAGTCCCTCAAAATCCTAGAGAGTCACCAACACCTGCAGATAGGAGAAAAGAAAGAGACACCTTTGACAAGCCATGGCACACCCCACGTTGGATATACAAATAAAGGATCGAGATGAGCATCAGGATCGCGGTTCACTAGATAGAGTGGAAAAACTCATAGAACATTTGAGTTTATCCTAGAGGGAAATAAACGGAGGAGGATGACGCCAAGAAAGCAATGAGGCAGCTGCACGCAACGAATCCAACACAGCGAAGATACGTAGATATGTACCAGATCCACAGTCTGATGAGACCTAAGAGGCATAAATGAGGTCACTGGAACTCATGGACCCGACATATCTCGCTGGAATACCAGATCTAACCACCGACCAAAGGAAAGCCAATGAAAGAGGCAGAGATCCAAGCAAGGAGAATTAGTCAGGTGCGAAAAGGAGACAATGAAAGCATGAAAAAACAGCAGCAAAGATGGGGTGGCAACATACGAGGATAAGGGCTGCCGGCCACCAAAGATGGAAAGAAGGCGAAGAAGTTAAGAGAAAAAAAGATGTGAAAGAGATATGTGCAGTAAAAGACATGTGTATCTGCATTTCACGTTCACTAAATCATTAGAAGCACTATATTCACCATCCTTCTCATTAAAGGCTAAAGAAAAGGTGAGAACTAACAGCAACGATGTCGATCCCAAAGAAGAAAGTTAAGTAACTAATATACTACATTTTTTCGTGAACATCGATAAAATTCTGATTTTTCAAGATAAATCGTAACATTGTTTACGAGTTAGATTCGGTGTTGTCGAACAAATAAAAAGAACCCATGAATAATCATACTAAATGTGTGTGTGTGGGGGGGGGGAGAGAGAGAGAGGTGTTTGAACCGAGTTGGGTTGGGTTAGAGACGAAACTCGTCGGTGGGTCAGTTGAAGACGTTTTATCATTTTATTAGACCTTAAGACGTTTGTTGGTATACAAACGGAGAAAATCAACGGTGTAGAGGATGCAATCTACCTCCTAAAGTAAATCTCCCAGTTCGCTGGCGAATGGCGTAGTCAATCGTAGTGAATTTGTGGGTCCGGTCCAGAAATAGGCGGTTCGGTACGAGAAGGCGGATTGTCGCTTATTCGAATTTCTTTGTCGCGTTTCTTCTTGTTGTCTTCCAGATGGTTGGTCGTTTTGTCGCCTTGTTCGGATTTCTTTGTTGCGTTTCTTCTTGTTGTCTTGCAGATGGGAGGTCATTTTGTCACCTTGTCAGGCGATGCGATAGGATTTCTTATAGATGAGAGTTGCATCATTCGGTTACGTTGAGTCGAGGGCATTAAGTCGAATACTTCCCCAAGTCCAGAAGATGATCCCTCGTTCCCCTCATTCTTCTCTGCATGTCAAGGTACTTCTCTCTCTTCTCTCTATTTCTCTCTCCATGTTTGGTTGTAGTATATATACCGTTCTATTGATAATCATGTCGCTGAGGAAGAGGTTGTCCCAGAAGGAGAAGGGAAAGGCTGTGGTCACCACATCTATTCCGGTTGGAAGTGAAGCCTTTGGCGAACCTCTCGATGATTTCAATCTGATTCATCGGGAGGCGATAATAATACGGCAAATCTCAATCTGTCGCAGAGGATTTGCGTCGGCGATGCGGAGAAGGTTATTAGAGGGGAAGATGACAGAAACACAGCAACGGATGTGCCTGATGATGCGTTGCATCTGCCAGTTCGTCCTGATTTTGTCCCGCTGCGCTATTATCTGGATGGAATTTTTAGTAAACTCCCGGCTATACCTCCCAGGTTATTGCGCCATATCCATGTAGAAGGGCAATCCTGGAAGAGATTGAGGGGAACCCTAGCGACTCCCGGTAGTGTGGAGAGGTTTCTGAGGGCCTGCGGCGCGGTCGGGTTTGAACTCAGATCTGAGGGAACCCTAGCGACTCCCGGTAGTGTGGAGAGGGGTGTTTGAACCGACTTTGGTCAGGTTCCAGTGAGATAGATGAAACTCGTTGGTGGGGTCAGTTGAAGACGTTTTATTAGACATTAAAACGTTTGTTGGTATACAAAAGGATAAAATAAACGGTGTATAGGATTGAATCCACCTCCTACAGTAAGTCCCCCAGTTCGCTGGCGTATGGCTTAGTCAATCTCAGTGAATTTGTGGGTCTGGTCCAGAAATAGGCGGTCCGGTACAAGAAGGCGGATTGTCGCTTATTCGAATTTCTTTGTCGCGTTTCTTCTTGTTGTCTTCCATATGGGTGTTCGTTTTGTCGCCTTGTTCGGATCTCTTTGTTGTGTTTCTTTTGTTGTCTTCCAGATGGTAGGTCGTTTTGTCACCTTGTCAGGCGATGCGATAGGATTTCTTCCAGATCCGAGTTGCGTCGTTCGGTTGCGTTGAGTCGAGGGCATTAAGTCAAACACTTTCACAAGGCCAGGAAATGATCCCTTAGAGCGCTAAGTCGCTCGATTGGGGTCATATCGCTTTCGTTCGATTTATATTGGTCTGGAAGCGAAACCGTTATAAGAAGAACTGGCCATTTGACGGGCTTCTGAGTCGATTCGCATTTGGAAGCCGAACGGTCATAGAGAAGATGGGCATTTAATGGGATCTCAAAGCCCATTTATGTTGGGAAGTCGAAAGGTCGCAAAGGAAATTGGACGGCTGAAAGGCTTTAGGGCCCATTTAGGCCTTTGCTAGACCTAATTATTGCACCTAGGGGAGACGCGCTTCCCCTTTTCTTATAAATATGCATTTTCTCTCGTTCCCCTCATTCTTCTCTGCGTGTTAAGGTACTTCTCTCTCTCTTCTCTCTGTTTCTCTCTCTAATTTTGGTTGTAATATATATATATATATACCGTTCTTTCGATAATCATATCGCCGAGGAAGAGGTTATCCTAGAAGGAGAAGGGAAAGGCTGTGATCACCACATCTTGTCCGGTTGGAAGTTAAGCCTTCGGCGAAAACCTCGATGATTTCAATCTGATTCATAAGGACACATTAATGGATATGGCAAGTCTCAGTCTGTTGTAGAAGATTTGAGTCGCTGATACAGAGAAGTTGATTAGAGGGGAAGATGACAGAAACGCGGCAACGAATGTGCATGATGATGTGTTGCATCTGCCAGTTCGTCCTGATTTTGTCTCGACGCGCTATTATCCGAGTGGAATTTTTAGTAAACTCCCAGCTAAACCTCCAAGGTTTTTGCGCCATATCAACGTAGAAGGGCAATCTTAGAAGGGAGTGAGGGGAACCCTAGCGACTCCCGGCAGTGTGGAGATGTTGCTGAGGGCCTCCGGCTAGGTCGGCGTGACTTATCTTATCCCTACGGACGAGCAAAGACTTGGACACCGTCTATCGGTTATCAGTGCGTCTACGAATCATACTTCCAGAAGGACACAAAGCTTTGGTTCCCCATCCCCCGCCTGATTCATCGTATGCTTTTTGTCGGGACGTTGCCATCAGTCAATTTTTGAACGGGTCATTCCATATGGCGGTTTCTGTAATGGTGATGGCAGCGGAGATCAACGTGCGAATGTTCGAGGAGTTCAGCTTTGTGAATCCTATGTCGGATGGGTGTACTCAATGAAGATTCGTCCAAACTATAATGTAATTACTGGTCATCCGAACAAAAGTCTTGACTGGCAGCGCTATACTTCTACTTAAAATCCAAAATATATTAATTTGAGGAGCTGCCAAGCGACGCCTTTCAAGTTCTTCGAAACTGTCGTATTGGTAGATTGACTGTGACTACGACTAAAAATCCTCTTTGGTTGGCCTAACGTTGTTTTTTTTGTTGTTGTGTAGTTAATCACTCAAACACGATTGACTATCCAGGAGGTTTGTGCTTCTTTGACGACGCACGGGATATAGAAACGTTAAGCCATCAGTGTTGGCCGGATATTAGTGAAGAAAGGATTCATCGAGCCCTAGATCGTATTTCCAAATATGAGTCTTCTGTACGAGTTTTGATTTCTTCTCATTCTGTTTGTCGCTAGATTTCGATTCATTTGGTAGTCATTGTCCCATGCAGGTGATTTAGTGTCTAATCTCCCTGCCAAATTCGGCCCCGGTAAGAAGTGATTAGCACTTTTCTCGAAGGGAGAGCAGCAGCAAGTGAAGATAGCTCGCATGATTAAGATACTACCATATCTTTCTGCTGCTGTTGAAAACCGGTTGGGAACTTTCTCTACTACAACTAGGTTCATGAATAAGTTAGACGAAATGTGATTAGACGGAATGGGGTCATTAGACCACGGGCCTCAAATGGTCCATGGGAACATGGAGACTGAGTCTCTTCGCCTGGACACGGAGATTTCTGGATCTGCTGAGAGGGGCAAGAAAAAGTCCCGGGAAGATCCACCTATCGGCGATGAACGGAGGCACGAACCTGAGGCTTCTGAGAAGATTCAGTCGGAGGATCCTCGAAGAAGAAAAGGAAGAAGAAGAAGTCCGCAAAGATAGAGGAAAAGTCCAACGCCGGGAATGTCCCAAATCAAGGGGATGTTGCGGACGAGGGTTTGATAGGGGAACCTAGGGCCTTGAAAGAAGGTGAGATCGCGACCAATCCTTCTGATATAGCCTATTTATTACCAGTTTTAGACCATGTTATAGGCTCTATTTAGGGTCTGTTATGTGTGTCTATGCTATGTTTTGAGGTCCTTACAGGTCCAAGTACGTTTTGGAGATATATGGAGATACTTGGAGATTTTGGAGCATTTAGAGGAGAATAATCCATATTTAATCGTTGTGAGAGTCGAAGTACAAGATTACCATTGATCAACGATATAACGATGGTGTTGACCGATGTTACATGACCAGATCGATCGATGATGCACATCTTGCCATCGACCGATGTCCAATTCGTAGACAACCGACTTTCAAGCCCAAGTTAGAGACATGACACAAGATTAAGAGATTACCCTTGAAGAGTGTTGACCTAGACTTTAGGGGTTTTATATTTATACTTTATTTATGGCACAAGAAAAGTGTGTTGGTGTGTGCTAGTGGGTGCTAGGGTGTGTGTAGGGTGCTAGGGGGCTAAGTGTGCACCACCTCACCATAGTCTTAGGATATTTTAGGGAGAAGATTCATAAATCCTTAGGTTTTATTAATAGTAGTGATGAATTGGCCAAACAATATAATTGTTAGGGTCATTATTAGATCTATTAATAAAATTGTATTATTGCTTGTGTTTTAGAGTAGCTAACTTGAACCCTGATAATAGGATAGTTAGACGCAAGCGAGAGCCATGGTCTACTACCAAAATTTATTTTAGGAAATCTAGTGAACTTATCCAATTAAGTCATAAAGCTTGACTCAAGAAACCATCGATCGACGCAAGATCATTGCCATCGATCGACGGTCTTCTCGTGTCAACAAGCGAGAGTTGAGACATTGGACTTGGTCAACAGATTAGACTCGCATGCGAGAGCTGGTGTCTTTTACATTAGATATCGAGTTCCATGATTAAATACCTTTAACTTCTGTCTACTATAATTCACTTGCCTGAAACCCTAGATCTAGCATATTTATATTTGCATATAGTTAATTTATTAGCATATTTCCATATTTGCATTATTAGCGTATTTTGATATTTGCATTATTAGCATATTTTGATATTGCATATATACCTTCTAATAAGGAATATTTCATTGACCTGATTACATGTTACCAATATATATAGTTACCTAGCTTAGTCATTAGAAATAAGAAATATATTGTGTGCCATTGTTCTCTGTGGATTCGATCTCTAAGTATTACACCTTATCTCTCTTGGAAAGAGTATTATTTTGTGCATTATGATTAAGGGTTAATTTGACAGTTATTTGTGTACGATATTTATACCCTGTTGGAACATAAAAACACCACCCATGTCAAATTTGAAGCCGTTGATGGGGAGCATTAATCGCCATTGGATTTATTTTCTAGGATTATTTTAGGTTTGTTACTTTCAAAGTTTCTGATTTTTCTTTTTCTTTTTCTTTGTCTTTCAGGTGCATGCAAAGAATACCAGGAGCAAGAAAGGAAGACTTACTTTTCTCAGACCCACATCAACTCGAACGCACGATCCTAAAAGAATTGGACAACGAGCATCGATCGACAGCATCTACTCTGGCATCGATCAACACTTATTTACGGACAGCATCGACCGACATTCAAACTCCAGCATCGGACCGACATTGATCATATAGCATCGATCGACAGCACCTCATCCGCATCGATCGATGACAGCAGACAAGTTCAGAAGGATGCGCCTATAATTGTGGTTCAGAATGAGAATAGGCAAGATTGAAGCAATGGTTGATAGAGTCTGTAGAGGGAAAGCAAAAGATGAATGTGGATTCAACGAAAAAATAGATGATCTGTACCTCAACCTCAATACAAGTTTGAAACCTCAGTACCCATGTGAAGAAGTTGGAGAATCAAGTGATTCAAACAAGTGAGACAATTATGAGACATGAGAGCCTGATTAAATAGAAGATTGGGACTGGGCCGAAGCACAATGTCAATGCATTGATTGATGATGATTTCTGAAGGAAGTGAAACCCCAAAACAACAACTTTCGTGTGGAGAATCCATGTCACTCGACAATTACCGTATGCATCGATCGATGAAAGACAATGAGCATCGATCAACAGTAAAACCTACAGAATCGATAGCCTCGTGTGAATCGACTAACATCGATCGATACCGTACTCATGACCCCGATCGACATAGAGACAAATGCATCGGTTCGACAGTACATGCCTGGAATCGATCGACGGGGTAGTAACCTAGTTCGATTACCAACCTCAACGCAAGTATGATTGTGTGTCCCACATAAACAATTTCTTATAGAATTACATACACATCTGAATCTATGGATCTTGATAGAGAGATGAAGGAAACTCAAGAGGAGGCAAAAGATCCCAAAGCAATCAACGCAGAGAAGCCAATGAAAAGGAGATGGATGACTTGCTAAAAGAGTTTTTAAATTTTTTTAAATATATCTTTTGATAAGGCTTATTATACTCACAGATTGTGGATGTTTTTCATGGAAACAAGGAAAAGATGATGACATATTAATCATGTCAATCACCTCACAGAGAAAATGAAGCAGCGAACTTATTTGAAAAAGAAAAAGTGATCCTAGAGTTTGTGTTTAACCTGCTTCATCAAAGGAAACAAATATCCAACACCCTCTTGAGACTCGATCTTTAGTGAGCTTATGCAAAGTCTATGGAAGAGTAGCTGAACCTAAGAGTGGAACCCTCCAACGATTCGTTCACATTTGTAACTGCCAAGAATAAATCCAATGAGGGATGGTAAAAGATGTTCCAGTGCAGATCAACAACACTTAGTCCCAGTAGACTCTCATGTGATGGACATCAGGATAGATTGAAACTCTCTCTACTCTTGGAGAGCATCATGGCTACTGTGGTGAGCCATATGTGACATGCAGTTAAATAGGTTGTATCATCTCTAATTGATAAAATTATCGTATATGAACATGTCAAAGATAAGAACAAGGCTACGCTCACGAAATTGTGTAATGATGCAGAGCTTGCTGGCCACATGCCTTATGCGATTACGAGTCAATGAGGAATCATTAGATGGAGCATCGATCGACACCCAACCTTCCATCAATCGATAGTCCTGCAAATCAGCAATATCGACACCCGCCCTTCAATATCGATCGACACCCATAATCCAGAATGATCGACACCCACCATGCTGATTACGGTTACAACCCATCCCCCTTGAATACGATGAAAACTACAGAGAAGAAGAGATGATCGAGTACCGAGGTTGCTATTGAAGAGGCTGGTGTTTTTCATTTTCCTGAACCGGGAAATCGACAAGATCAACGGAACCCGTACGCCATCGATCGATACTGAGGACGAAGCAGATACCGAATGTGATTCAGAGAAGAATGAGACAGAGCTGGTTATCTACTACCAGATGAGTTCGGTATTATGAGAGATCTACATGGTACTAAGAAGATGTACGAGATATACTGCAATGGCAAAGGAGCTGAAAATTTTTGGGCACCGATCTATTATCGAGCATCGAACGACGGTAACCATATACCATTATATCGACACTAATTGGGATGCCAAGGATACATTGAATATTACGAAGAATATGATTCAGATTACACAGAGCAGAAGATGGCTGGGTAATGATGCGAGAGTAGGCCATCCAGCATAAAAAATCTGCCTATCTTGGCCATCAAACGAAAACCAGACCATTCTCTTGGACCAGAAGAAACATAAGGCTGGTTATCTCAGACCCGATGAGTTGAATTTTCAGAGTGTAGAAGGACGTGCACGGGGTCTTTTGGAAATCCTAACTCACTTAAGAAAGATGTAACAAACCACCCTTCTAATGGCTGAACGATCAGGAAATTTCTTGGACAACAACAACAGCCATCAATCGACACACAAGTACCGACATCGATCGACAACGATGAGATGAAGCAGAGATGGATACTGTTCAGAGACAGCTTGCGAGTAACCCCGGATAGAGTGACATCGATCGACAGCAACACCTTCCATCAATCGATACTGAGTTTGACAGACAAATCCCAGCATTACACCACTTAGAAGATAGATTCGATGAAATTGTTTATTCTCAGAGCCTGATGAAGGAAGATATTTCAGAAATAGATGAGATATCAGACACTACAGCTTCCAGACTTAAGAATGATCCAGCGCATTATTGAGAATCTACAAAGATGAATGCATTCACTGAGGTTACTAAGAAATCATAAGAACAAAATCAGAGGAGATGAGGCAATCATAAATTTCATTGGTACATTGTTTATAAGAGCAAAGAGATGTAGACACTTGTTTTCCAAGTGTTGATCAACCTCCTTTCTACTCAGAACGTTCACAACGCCAAGCTTAATAATATAACCAACGCTGAGTGGGAGGTGATCACCTAGAAGGAT
>CAJHQP010009041.1:0-24142 GCA_905132765.1 Moricandia arvensis
AGATGAGATGAGAAAAGGAGATAGTGTGGTGTGAAGGATTGTGCAACGAGTATGGAGAGCTGTGGACAGCTTCTGAGTGTGCAAGAGACTGAGGAACATCAATGAGAAGTCTAAGGAAGACCTGGGGAAGCTTTGGTGAGAAGAAGGGATCAAATGGTCAAGTTGAGGATGAGGTGTACGGATTGTACGGCCTGTACGGCCTGTACGGCCTGTACGGATCCGTACGGACCAGACTCGACCCAAAACCAACATTACTCGACCATTTGAGCATAAAAGATGTTTTAAGTCTTGTGCAAAGTTAGGGCTCAATGTGTACGGACCAGCTTGATGTTCCTGGCCGTACAACCCTAAAATGCACAAGACTTGGTTCCCAAGTCTTAAGAAGGTTTATTATGGTGAGCAAAGACTTGGGATCCGTGGGAGGCTTAGGCAAGGAGAAAGATGCTCAGAATATACCTTAGGCGAAAAGGAAGAGCTGTCTACTTTCCAGAAAGGAAGAACCTTATCCAAAAGGTTATCCTCTCGTCCAAAAGAAAAGGAAGAGCAGCTTGTGACAGCCTGTCCAAGCATGTGAGCATTCTGAGCCACACAATTCAAACCAGGCGCCCAAATACTTGTTGACTCCACATGCTTAGTCTCCTTAGGTTTAAACTTGTATCCAGCACTCATCTCTCTATAAATAGACCCCTTGGGCGAATTGTAATCTTCAAGGGAGAAAGGGGGAAAACCCCTCTCCACTTCCAGAAATAAAAGCTTGTGTTCTTGAGTCGAAATCCTTCTTAGTCTCTCTCTCTCTTAGTCTCTTAATCTCTCTAAGTCTCTCTTAATCTCTGGTTTTGATTCAAGTAAACACAAGTTAACCAGAACCCTTTCTCCTCATCATTTCGAGTTCATCACTGCCTTAAAGGCTTGTTCATCACACACAAACCCAGATTCACATACTCTGGTGAAAATCCAACATGGTATCAGAGCCAGGTTCATCAGAACTTGGTGTCTAGCTTCCGCAATGATCAAGGCTTTCTCTCCTGCCATCAAAACCCAGAAAGGAGCTTCCTTTCCAGCTGGTTCATCCTTTACAAGAAGGAGTTCATCAGCAAACCCAGAAGCTGTTCTTGAAGTCCCATACTCTCTCATACCGTCCAGAAGAAAGGAGAGCCTCAGATCCAGAAGTTATGGAGTGGATTAGCTACCCTCTTCATCAAATCAAGTCCAAGGCGTGTTCTTATTCAAAGACCAGGAAGAAAGGTGAAAGCTTTCACCTTGTTACTGGTGGGGGCGACCAAAGTATGAAGAAAGGTGGGGACTTTGGGCATGGAGAGTCCAAGGGAAGGTCCATGGAGGAAGGAGGTGTTGGGTCGCAACCAAGAGCTCCTGATCTTGCCATGAATCAAAGGTGTTCAAGGAACTAACACTAGTTCCTTGTTTGTAAGAACCTACTGTCCCTTGTTATAAAGCTTGATACTTTATGAACTGAATGTGTTGTGTGATGTGTTTGAGACCTGAGGATGTGTTAAGATTGCTAGATATGAATGTTTAGAATCTATCCCAGGATGTTTAGATGACTCGTTTTGAATGGTTGAGTGTTTAAAGTGCTTACTCCAGTTCTAAATGTTGCTTGACATGATATTAGATAGCATGTTCTGAATCTGCTTGCATACATGAATAGAAACTGATTTAAAGTAATGCATTTGGGTCTGGTGTTTGGAAATGGCAGTGATGCTTAGTCTCTGTTCTTATGAATGTCTTGCTAGGATGATAGATAGTTGTATCTAATCCGTTTTGCATTCATGAAGTAAATGGTTAAGGCTGTTGCATACTCTTGTCATTGGGGGCTGCCTTAAGGTTGAGACACCTAGACTGATGTCTAAGGGTCGTTTAAGGCAGGGATTGTTTTGCCTAAGTGCTTTGTGATAGCATTTAGAGAGTGGTAAGCTTGCATTAGATGGATCTCAATGATAATGAGATGCTGTCTAAATGCAAAGCATGTGACATTGGTGATCAAACTTGATGATTAGTCAAGGTTTGATCCCAATGCAAATGTGTCTTATCTTGTGTGGAGTTTGAGTGTTGTTTCAGGTTCACATGGAGTGTCTCTTGTTCAACACCAATCCGGAACAAGAGGAAGGCTTGGTCCATTGTGTGGAGCAATGGAAGGTTCTTGGTGTAGTAGCCGGTTATAAGAAGCGCAGACCATGAAGGTTGATGAGCTCCTGGTTCAAGGCACACAAGAAGAAGAGAAGGTCATCACTGAAGCTTGAGGAGGCCGGTGACCTGAGGGTACTTGAAGCTGAAGACATGAAGGTGGACCAGTGGTTTAAGCGCAGCTGTTGGGGTGGTGTGCTCCTGGTTTGAATGCTTATTCAGGCTCACTTTCAAGCTTGAACCTAGACTCAATTCAAGCTTGAGGTGGGGACTTGAGTGAGCTACCTGATGATCTAAGTTCAAGACCTGGTTCCTCCTCACCATTGCACCAGGAATAGAAGATGGAGCCATCCGGGTTTAGACATTGGCGAGTCTAGACAAGAGAGTGGTCAGAGCACTCTTGGCTGTGTGAAGAAGAAGGTTACTCTACAATGCGGCTTCTGGAGTGAGGTGGTTGAAGAGATAGCTGAGGTATCTTCCAGCATTCCATTCAAGGTGGCGAGATCAGAAAGGAGTGGGCAGTGGTTTGTTGATCAAGATCATGAAGCTGTCCTTCCAAGCTTGACTTGTTCCACATGGTCAAGCTTGAGGGGGAGTATTGAGAAGCTTCAATGATCTGTGAAGATGGAGTCCTTGGTGGTTATTCAAGAAGAAGAAGCAACCAAGTCTGAGTATGAAATGAAGTTGTATCTGGTAATCCGAGCACTTAACCCAACAAGAAGTTGGGTGAAAGGGGGAGAGACCAAGATCTGTAGGAGATGAGCTAGATGAGCTCAAGAAGAGTTAGTGGTGTGCAATGAGAGTCGGTCCAGACTTGCACCACAGTGAGGGCCATGATCCAGAGTTCTTTGTGTCCACCACACTGGTTGAGACACAAAGAACTCACTGGCCAATCCCTAGGCCTTGAAGGAGCTTACTCTTTTCCTTATGAGGGTTTTATCCCTAAGGAGGGTTTTCTCTCATAAGGTTTTTAATGAGGAGTGACTTCAAGGTTCCAAGCTTGACTTAGGATCACTAGAGTCAAGCTTGAGGGGGAGTGTTAACTTGAAGAGATACAAATGATTAAGAGAGAGATGAGATGGAGGAAAAGGAGATAGTGTGGTGTGAAGGATCTTGTGCAACGAGTATGGAGAAGGCTGTGGACAGCTTCTGAGTGTGCAAGAGACTGAGGAACATCAATGAGAAGTCTAAGGAAGACCTGGGGAAGCTTTGGTGAGAAGAAGGGATCAAATGGTCAAGTTGAGGATGAGGTGTACGGATTGTACGGCCTGTACGGCCTGTACGGCCTGTACGGCCTGTACGGCCTGTACGGCCTGTACGGCCTGTACGGATCCGTACGGACCAGACTCGACCCAAAACCAACATTACTCGACCATTTGAGCATAAAAGATGTTTTAAGTCTTGTGCAAAGTTAGGGCTCAATGTGTACGGACCAGCTTGATGTTCCTGGCCGTACAACCCTAAAATGCACAAGACTTGGTTCCCAAGTCTTAAGAAGGTTTATTATGGTGAGCAAAGACTTGGGATCCGTGGGAGGCTTAGGCAAGGAGAAAGATGCTCAGAATATACCTTAGGCGAAAAGGAAGAGCTGTCTACTTTCCAGAAAGGAAGAACCTTATCCAAAAGGTTATCCTCTCGTCCAAAAGAAAAGGAAGAGCAGCTTGTGACAGCCTGTCCAAGCATGTGAGCATTCTGAGCCACACAATTCAAACCAGGCGCCCAAATACTTGTTGACTCCACATGCTTAGTCTCCTTAGGTTTAAACTTGTATCCAGCACTCATCTCTCTATAAATAGACCCCTTGGGCGAATTGTAATCTTCAAGGGAGAAAGGGGGAAAACCCCTCTCCACTTCCAGAATAAAAGCTTGTGTTCTTGAGTCCGAAATCCTTCTTAGTCTCTCTCTCTCTTAGTCTCTTTAATCTCTCTAAGTCTCTCTTAATCTCTGGTTTTGATTCAAGTAAACACAAGTTAACCAGAACCCTTTCTCCTCATCATTTCGAGTTCATCACTGCCTTAAAGGCTTGTTCATCACACACAAACCCAGATTCACATACTCTGGTGAAAATCCAACAAGAGTTACTAACCACAGGGGCTAATCATGAACCAATTATTCCAAAAGAGATTGAGTATCTTTTGCAGGAGTATAGGGATGTCTTTCCAGAAGATAATCCAATTGGTTTGCCACCCATCAGAGGCATTGAGCACCAAATTGACTTTGTACCAGGAGCTTCACTCCCAAACCGTCCAGCATACAGGACCAATCCTGTTGAGACCAAGGAGCTTCAGAAACAAGTCAATGATCTCTTGGAGAAAGGCCACATCAGAGAGAGCATGAGTCCATGTACGGTACCTGTTCTACTGGTACCTCAAGAAGGATGGGCGCATGTGTGTGGATTGCCGAGCCATCAACAACATCACAGTTAAGTATAGACATCCTATCCCTCGCTTAGATGACATGTTAGATGAGTTACACGGTTCATGTGTCTTTTCTAAGGTTGACTTAAAGAGTGGTTACCACCAGATTAGAATGAAAGAAGGAGATGAGTGGAAAACTGCTTTTAAGACTAAGTTAGGATTGTATGAGTGGCTTGTTATGCCATTTGGTCTTACTAACGCACCTAGCACTTTCATGAGGTTGATGAACCATGTCTTGAGAGCTCTTATAGGTCGATTTGTGGTTGTTTACTTTGATGATATTCTCATTTATAGTAAGACCATGAAAGAACATGTTGAGCACTTGAGGCAGGTTTTAGATGTGCTTAGGAAAGAGAATCTGTATGCTAACTACAAGAAGTGCTCATTTGGAACAGATAACCTTGTCTTTCTAGGTTTTGTTGTTACATCACAGGGCATACAGGTTGATGAAGAGAAGGTGAAAGCTATCAAGGAGTGGCCGACTCCTAAAACCATTGGAGAAGTCAGAAGTTTTCATGGACTTGCTGGCTTCTACAGGAGGTTTGTGAAAGACTTCAGCACCATTGCTGCCCCACTCACTGAAGTCATCAAGAAGAATGTGGGATTCGCTTGGGGGCAAGCTCAGGAAGATGCATTTCAGTTGCTAAAAGGGAAGTTAACCAGTGCTCCTTTACTTGTACTCCCTGACTTTCTTAAAACTTTTGAGATAGAGTGTGATGCATCTGGAGTGGGAATTGGAGCCGTGCTGATGCAAGAAAAGAGGCCTATAGCTTACTTCAGTGAGAAGCTTGGAGGCGCCACATTGAACTACCCAACCTATGACAAGGAGCTGTATGCCTTGGTGAGAGCTCTACAAACGTGGCAGCACTACCTTTGGCCTAAAGAGTTTGTGATCCATACAGATCATGAATCTCTTAAGCATCTCAAAGGGCAACAGAAGCTGAACAAGAGGCATGCTAGGTGGGTTGAGTTCATTGAGACATTCCCTTATGTCATCCAGTACAAGCAAGGTAAGGAGAATGTAGTTGCTGATGCACTCTCAAGAAGGTATGTTCTACTATCTTCTATGGAAACAAAGCTTTTGGGATTTGAACACCTTAAGTCTTGTTATGCTGATGATCCAGAGTTTCAGGAAGTTTTTAGAAACACTGAGAAACATGCTAGTGGAAAGTTCTATCAAGTGAAAGGGTTTCTTTTCTATGATAACCGCTTGTGTGTGCCTTGTGGTTCTTTGAGGGAACTTTATGTCAGGGAAGCTCATGGAGGAGGGTTGATGGGACACTTTGGCGTAGCCAAGACACTGTCTACCTTGCAGGAACACTTCTATTGGCCTAACATGAAGAAAGAAGTGGAGAAGGTGTGCTCAAGGTGTGTCGTGTGCAAACAAGCCAAGTCCAAGGTGCAACCAACAGGTTTGTATACTCCACTCCCTATCCCTACTGAACCTTGGGTTGATATCTCTATGGACTTTGTTTTGGGACTGCCTAGAACTAGAAAGGGTAGAGATAGCATCTTTGTGGTGGTTGATAGGTTTTCCAAGATGGTACATTTCATACCTTGCCATAAGACTGATGATGCATCCTTAGTGGCTGATCTATTCTTTAGAGAGGTTGTTAAGTTGCATGGAATGCCCAGGACCACAGTTTCTGATAGGGACTCTAAGTTCCTTAGCTATTTCTGGAAAACATTGTGGGGGAAACTAGGAATTAGATTGCTATTCTCAACCACTTGTCATCCACAAACTGATGGGCAAACTGAGACTGTCAATAGGACATTGTCTACCCTCTTGCGTGCTATCATCAAAAAGAACATTAGGACTTGGGAGGATTGTTTGCCGCATGTAGAGTTTGCATACAATAGGTCAATGCATTCAGCCACTAAGCTCACCCCTTTTCAAGCCGTCTATGGATTCAATCCCTTGTCTCCATTAGACTTGTTTGCTTTACCTTTGAAAGAGCAGACTAACCTTGATGGTCAGAAGAAGGCCGAGTTTGTTAGATCTTTGCATGAACAGGTCAGGAGAAACATAGAGGACCGCACCAGAATGTATGCAAGAAAGAAGAACAAAGGCAGGAGAGAGTTGGTGCTAGAACCAGGTGATCTCGTGTGGATCCATCTCAGGAAGGAAAGGTTTCCTAATGAGAGAAAGTCCAAGCTGATGCGAAGGACAGACGGCCCATTCAAAGTACTCAAGAGGATCAACAACAATGCTTATCAGATTGATCTCGAAGGTAAGTACAACATTAGCTCAACATTCAACGTTTCTGACTTGATTCCTTTTGTGGCAGATGAATCGGATTTGAGGTCAAATCCTTTTAAAGGAGGAGGGGATGGTGTGACCACCATTGGGTCAAATGCAACCTCCAGTCAATCCAATTGCCAAGACGCCAAGGAACCAGAAGAGGAGGCTTACCAGGAAGAGATCCAGGAGCTGATGGAGGAACTAGAACAAGTAGATCCCTATGTAGCCGACTGGATGAGTAGAGAGGAAGAGATGGAACAGAATGCAGCTCAAGATGACTTGATCTTCTCAGTTGGACCGATTACAAGATCAAAGACAAAAGCTCAGAGACAAGCTTTGCTAACTCTGCTTGAGCACGTGAGACAAGAGGAGGAATCGATCAAGAGTGAAGGACCAGCATGTTGGTTTAATGTGATTTCAATTTGTACTTAAATTGAACCAGCAAACCAAAGACAATTAGGATTAGGATTTTCGATTCAGAGTAGTAAACCAATTTCAATTGGGTTTAGGGTTAGGGTTAGACAAAACCAATTTCAATTCGGTTTAGGTTTAGGGTTAGACAAAACCAAAACCATCTCGGTTTAAGTTTAGGGTTAGATGTAGCTTTCTATTTAAGCAAGCGCCGCAGGCAGCTTGAAACTCAATCAAAAAACTCGAAATCTTTAGCAATTGCTTGCCTAGTTCTTCTGCTTTCTCTGTTCAGCTAAAGGAACATTGATCTTCATCTAAAGGAAGGAATTCCTTGTGATCCATCAACGACAATACAAGGTAATCTTGTGTCATTGAGTAGCAACACATCTCTGAGGCATCCCCATCGCCAAGGAGAGTAGTCCATCTTCAGATCCGAGTGCTAGTAGCCTCTTGATCAACCCTCTATCCATCCCCTTCAAGTGATCAGTGGAGAACAAGCCTATCCAGGCCGCACCAGGAGATGAGATTAATGCCATGATCAAGAATGATACTTGGTATGAAACTGAGCTCCCCAAAGGAAAGAAGGCTGTGACAAGTCGCCTAATCTTCACCATCAAGTACCTAGCCAATGGAAAGCCAGAAAGGAAGAAGACAAGGCTAGTTGCAAGGGGATACACCCAAGTCTATGGAGAAGACTATCTGGATACATTTGCACCAGTAGCCAAACTTCATACCATAAGGGTTGTTCTCTCATTAGCTGTCAACCTGGAATGGGATCTATGGCAAATGGATGTTAAGAATGCATTCCTACAAGGTGAATTAGAGGATGAAGTATATATGCGTCCTCCTCCTGGCTTAGAAGACATGGTGAAACCAGGGAATGTATTGAGACTAAAGAAGGCTATCTATGGACTGAAGCAATCCCCTAGAGCTTGGTACCACAAGTTGAGCACAACCTTGAAGGAAGAGGATTCAACAAATCAGAAGCAGACCACACTCTCTTTACTCTCTCAAGTCAGCAAGGAATGGTGGTGATCCTTGTCTATGTGGATGACATAATTATCACAGGAAGTGACAAGGAAGGTATTAACTCAACCAAAGCTTTTCTTAAATCTTCATTTGATATCAAAGATTTGGGTAAGTTAAAGTACTTCCTAGGGATTGAAATATGTCACTCTAATGAGGGGCTATTTTTATCCCAAAGGAAGTACACACTTGATCTTTTAAATGAGGCAGGAAAGCTTGGAGGAAGAGTAGCCAAAACACCACTTGAAGAGAGATACAAAGTATTGCGTGAGGGGGAGTTTGAAGATGAGGCATTTGAGGATGTCAAACTCTATAGGAAAATGGTTGGGAAGCTGATCTATCTAACCATTACAAGACCAGACATCTGCTTTGCTGTGAATCAAGTCAGCCAGCATATGCAAACACCTAAAGTCCATCACTGGAATATGGTGGAAAGGATTCTAAGGTATCTAAGGGAAGCTCCGGGTCAAGGTATATGGATGGGCTGCAACAAGAGCACAGAAATTGTGGATATTGTGATGCAGACTGGGCTGGTGATAGAGTGGACATGAAGTCTACAACAGGATATTGCACCTTAATTGGAGGGAATCTGGTTACCTGGACGAGCAAGAAGCAGAAGATAGTTTCATGTTCAAGTGCTGAGGCAGAGTATAGAGCAATGAGGAAGCTTACCAGTGAGCTCATTTGGATCAGAAATGGTGCGGCCTTGGATAGAAAGACCTCGTCCCAGTCACACTTGAGGGATGATGGGCGGATCCTTGAGCCTGAGAAGCTCCAGGACGTTGGATGATCTTCACCATAGAGCTATGGACTGCTCTAGAGTTGTTTAGCGACTCCTGAGACACAGGATAACCCTGCTTCATGTCTAGGATGAATCACAGAAGCTCACGCAACCTTGTGTGACAAAGAAACTTGTTCACCACGTGAACAATGAAGGGAGGTCCCCAAAGGGACGAGTTTGAAAGCCAAAAGCTCTGATTTTTATTAAAAGAATGTGTAAGTTACAATATGTGCTGCTTTAGGCTTTATAAAGACAAAACAGAAAACCCTAACTAGAAAACCCTATCCTAATTCGAAAATAGAAAACCAAAATCTATTTCTAGTTGGTTTATAAAACCCTAACCCTAATCCTATTCCTAATGGGTTTATTAAAAACGAAAACCTAATCCTACTTGGTTTAGAATTACTAGAAATCAGAAATACACTTGAGATAAGGAAATCGGCAAGCCTAAACCAAGCTGGTTTATCTTTCCACTTCTTGGGCTTGAAAGGCCTCTTTTCACCAAACATCTTCTTGGGCTTGTCCATGAACAAGTCCACCACGTCCTTGCTCTCTTTCTGATACATGTAGAACGTGAGAAGATTATCCTTAGTCCATGTAATGCTCTGCTCCATCGATCTTCTATTATCATGCTGCTTCAATTGGTGCAAGCCATTAATCTCCTTCTTGGGCTCATTGAAACAAACCATAAGCAGAGAATTTGCTAGTGAACACACGACCTTCAAATCCATGAAGTTGAGGCTGATCCAGATCGCACCAAGAAACCTGCTCAAAGACTTGGGTATAGAGACTACAACACCAATCACAATGCACTGTGATAATCAAGCAGCTATTCACATAGCATCAAACTCAGTGTTTCATTAGAGGACAAAGCACATTGAGGTGGATTGTCACAAAGTAAGACAAGCAGTAGAGCAACAGATCATCCTACCATGCTACACAAGAAGTGAGGATCAACTAGCTTATATCTTCACAAAAGTAGCAAGTACCAAAGTCTGTGAGTTCATCCATCCAAGGTTAGGACTCATAGATTTGGCCAGATCATGATCCCCTTAGCCATGAAGCATCTACTCTTTCCTTTGTGTGTTTTTATCCACTGGGTTTTGCACACAAAGGTTTTAATGAGGGATGTTTTCATGGGTTCCAAGCTTAACCATATCCTGTGGTTAAGCTTGAGGGGGAGTATTGACATGAAGACATGAATAAAAGATGGAGACAAAGAGAAGAGATGCATTTGGGCGAGTTGGAATGGTTTGGTCCGTACAGACTTGGAACATAAGTCATTCCGTACAAGACTTGACTTCCAAGCAAGCAAGTGACCTAACTTGGGTTGGAAGGCAAGGAAGTGGTTTAAACTCGACAAGAAGAGTGTCATTTGGTCAAGAGAGACGTTAGAGACTTTTGGAAGCAAGTGGGATTCAAAAATAGATCAGACCACATGTTATACTTAGGGGAGGAGGAGCTGTTTAGGTCCTGTCACTTTCAGGCTCCACTATCTCGACCAAGCAGCCTTATTATACTCTTATTCTTCTTGTCTGCATCCTACTTGTTTTGTCTTTAAATATTGTATCTCTGGAAACTGAATCAAGCAAGGAAAACAATCCTTCTTTACTCATATTTTCGAATCACTCTCTCTCTCTTCTCTCTCTTGAGTTTCTTCACTCTCCCTCTCTTGTTCTTCACACTGTTCTTCATTTTCTTACAAGAGCATCCATCTCAGACCGGCGGATGAACTCATGCTCATTGAGACGTGGCTGGTGGGCAGTGTAGGTCACCAGGGCCTTGCTCTCACCTCCTTCACGCCCTTCTATCTCATTTCCCTTGGTTGAAGTTCCAGCACCCGTTTGATCACCTGTTCCATAGGTCACATTAGCTCTTCGTTCCCTCTCCTTCATGAACTTTGCCGGCTTGAGGTGAGGATGGAGTATCCAGCATTGGCTCTTCTTATGACCATGCTTCTTGCAATGATCACAGTTTCCATTGAACCTCCTGTCTTCAAAGTTCCCAGCACCTCTCCTATCTTCATACCTCTGAACTCGGTTAGCTTGAGGCACCTCGGCTTGGTTTGCAAGAGTAAGCTCCCCCTTTCCTCCAAATAGTCCCAAGGACCCTTGTTCCTTCTGGATTTGAGCACAAACTTCTTCAAGAGTAGGGAGCTTCTCGATCTAAAGATATGTTTGATCAGATCATTGTAGGTAGTGTTGAGTGTGAGTAGGAGCCCAAAGACCTTGTCTTGCTCACGCCTCTCATTCAACTCATCCGGATCTGTAGTGCTAGGCCTTAGCATCTCAAGTTCAGACCATAAAGCCCGAAACTTTCCCAAGTGTTTAGTAAACTCCATGTCTTCCTGAGCTAAGCTGTTGATAGCCCTCTTGATCTCAAACACTCGTGTGAGGTTTGAGATGTTTCCATACACCTTTTGGAGAGTATCCCATAGATCTTTCGTCTTCTCACAGTAGCTGTAGGCCTCCAAGATCGATGGATCCAGAGAGCTCTGGAGGATGGACATCACCATATTATCCTCCTGGATCCACTTAAGTTCATCACAAACCACCACTTCTTTGTCGCCTTCACGAGTAATGAGCTTCGGAGCTTCGTCTTCAAGAACATGGTTCCAAAGGCCCTTACTTCCCACGGCTGTCTTCACCACACGAGACCAAAGAAGGTAGTTTCCACCTTTGAGAGTAACCAGAATGACAGTAGTCTTCATACTCTCCATTTTGAATCAAAAAGGTTGAACCTTTCTTTTTATGAACGGAAAGGTTGAGACTTTGAGCAAGAACAGATCAAAAGAACCCAGATTTGAGAGAACCTGGCTCTGATACCATGAAAGATTGATAGAGATTAAGAGAATAAGAAGAGAATAAGAGATTTAGAGAGAGATTTAGACTAAGGAAGAAGAGACTCGACGAGAAAGAATAGAAACCATTGAGAGAGACTAAGAGAGGAGACTGAATGTTTCGTGTTATTGATTAATGAACAGAGGTTACAAATATATAGAGGAAGAGTAAAGCCCTACAACGGATACAGGATAAGGTTTCTGGATAAGCTTTTTCAACAGGCGTGTGGAGTCAAAGACCAAGGAGCGTCCCGTTTGAATTCTTGTGGCTGGAAAGCTTCACACGCGAGATTCCTTTGGCATCTTGACCAGATGCTCTTCCAGCACGAGCCAGCCTGTCAAACGCGCGCCTCAGTCAAGCTTGGTCCGCTTGGTAACTAGTAAGAGTAACTCTGGGTCGAGTTACTCTTACCCGGGTAACTTTCCTCGTCCGCGGTAAACTTCTTCACCCACTTGTACGGCCAAGTTGTACGGCCTGTACGGCCTAGTTGTAACGGACATGTACGGACTGATCCAAACCATTTCCTCTCCTCTTCATAAGCCTTCCTCTACCATATTAAGACCTCTGTTCAACACCTAATTCAAACTTGTGGCTGGAGAGCTTCACACGCGAGATTCCTTTGGCATCTTGACCAGATGCTCTTCCAGCACGAGCCAGCCTGTCAAACGCGCGCCTCATTCAAGCTTGGTCCGCTTGGTAACTAGTAAGAGTAACTCTGGGTCGAGTTACTCTTACCCGGGTAACTTTCCTCGTCCGCGGTAAACTTCTTCACCCACTTGTACGGCCAAGTTGTACGGCCTGTACGGCCTAGTTGTACGGACTGTTTACATGAAGAATAAATAATCTGGAAATAAATGTTGACAAGAAGACATGAATAATAGAGAAGAAGATATCAAGGCAAGAGAATCATCCAGAATGATCAAGTATGAAATAACCATTTGTCCGTACAGTTAGGTCAAGGAGTGACCTAACGGGGCTTGCAAGACAAGGGAAGGTTTAAATTGAAAAGGAAGGAAGCTTACTCTATTCAGAACCAAAGGAGGATGTTGACAAAGGCAAATAGACGTTGGAGCATAAGGCCAAGGGCAGAAGAGTTCAAATAAATTCAAATGGAGAGAGGGGGGACCATTCTTCACCTGTCACTTTCTAACATGGCTGGACGAGCCCCTGCCCTTCTTCAGACTGCTCCAGACCCAATTGTTTAATATTTTCTCTGCTTAACTTGTCTGAATTTTTATTAGTTGTTTTTGTTTTGTTTGCCTATTAATAGGCATGTACTCAGAAACTAATCTAAGCAAGGAAAACAATTTCCTCTCTCTTTATTCTCTACCTACACGAATCCTCTCTTCTCTCTCTTGTTCTTCAGTTTGTTCATCATGTTCTTCCATTAAAAGCTCTCTGAATCCCTAAATTTACATGGTATCAGAGCCATAAAAACTCTTGAAACCTTATTCTTCCTATTCTCTTTCATTTCTTCCGCAAACTTACTCTGTTTCATCTATTCCTCTGTTTCATCACTCTGTTTCATTACTCTGTTTCATCACTTAGTTCATTTCGAAATCCTTGAAACACTCTATTACCTGCTGGAAAAGAGAGATTCAAGATGGAGAACTCAAAACTCGTGGCTATTCCAGTGACCTTAACTGGTGTTAACTATCTGCTGTGGTCTAGACTAGCCAAGACAGCACTTGGAGGTAGGGGCTTATGGGAACATGTTTCTGTTGGAGAAGCCCCAACAAAAACCGTCCAAGATAAAGATGGTGTGGAGAAGGTGGTGACTGTTGATGGAAAATGGGGTCAGGAGGACTTCATGGTGATGTCCATTATTCAAAACAGTCTGGAACCATCTATCTTGGCAGCTTACTCTTACTGTGAGAGCTCCAAAGAGTTGTGGGATACACTGCAAAAGGTGTATGGCAACATTTCAAACCTGAGTAGAGTCTTTGAAGTCAAGAAGGCTATTAACTCACTTCACCAGGAGAGCATGGACTTCAATCAACACTTTGGCAAGTTCAGAGCATTGTGGGCTGAGTTAGAAATGCTGAGACCAAGCACCCTTGGTACGGCCCTGGATAGGCTGTAACTCCCTGGATCTCTTGTAGGTGGGTAAATCCTTTGATAATCCTTGCAAACAGAGAATCAAGGACTCAATCTGCTTCAAGGCTTGTGGATCGATGTGGGACACAAGAGATATGGTACGTCTCCTGATACTCCAAGGCGTCTGATCTGGATATGACACACCAAAACAGAGAACCCACGCTGGATGTTACTCACTGTTGGAATGAAGATAAATAATGTGTTGAGATCAAGCAATGAAGAGTGACCTAACGTGACTTGCAAGCAAAGAAGAAAGGAGTGACCTAACGTGACTTGCAAACAAAGAAAAGATGCACTTGAAATAAGAGGAGCTAGTTCACGTGAAGGAGACCTAAGGGGAGCTACTTCACGTGCAGAGACAAGGAACCAGAAGCACTCACTCACTTGCAAGACAAGGAGCACTTAGCAACTTGCTCATCCCCCATGCTAGCCAAGAACATGCTGCCTCACATGCTGCCTCACATGCTGCCTCCTTTTGCCTCTCTCACTCCAGACATTAGATCTAGAATAGGATGGGTCTCTTATTATATTGTTTCTATTGTTTATTTCTTGTATGGGCAGAAGGCATCTTGCTGTCTACTTAAACCATTGTAACCCCATCATTCAAAATCAAGGAGAAAGAATCCTTCATTATTCTCTCTATTCTCTCTTCCATACAAACAACATTCTCTTCATACTCTCTCTCTCTCTAGTCACGAATTCTCATCATTCTCTCCTGTATTCTTCAATATATTCTTCATATTCTTACATGGTATCAGAGCTTCCAAGCTCCTGAAAACTTCATAGCTTCCGCAAATCATCAACTTCCGCAAATCATCATATTCTCAAAACTATCTCCAAAACAGTTTCTGCTCCAAACTCTCTAAGATGGAGAGCTCAAAGGAAATGGCGACTTCAGTAGCAGTAAGGAGTCCAAAGAAGAAGCCAAACCACCACATCTCGTCCAAAATGCTGAAGATAATCCATGGAAGAAACCATTCTTGGAGAAAGGTCACTAAAGAAGCATTAAAGCTAAGTTGTTCTAATCAATCTCTGGCCAGCCATGCTGAAGCTGTATTTCTGACCAACAAAACCCACGGCCAGCAAGAGGACAGGAGGGGTTTTAAGTGTCTACTTGACCAGAAGGAAAGAATCAAGAAGAGGAGGTGTTGGACAGTCAATCCACACCACAAGCCCTTCAAATTCAAGTGATTCACAGCCATGGAGGTTCAAGGAACTAGCTCAGGTTCCTTGGTTGTAAGTTAGCCTCCTAAAATTCAATAAGAGCGTGTTTAATTGTTTAAATTTTTTCTGGTTGTGTTGAGTGTGTTGTTAGTATCTTAGGGACAGCTCAATGGTACTAGAGTTGTTGAACCTAGTTTCTGTCCCATTATACTTAAACCTTGTGTATGCATTGTTGTAGGAGATTTCTAGAATTGTTGTGTCTTGTTCTTGTCTTAGCTCATGTGTTTGTGTACTGTATGGTCTAGGTGAGTTTCTTAGAGCATATTGTGTGTCTTGTTGCATTGCTAGAGTCCTAGGAGAGCTTCCTGGTCATGTGTTGCATTCATAGTTGTGTAGCTTGATTAGATGTGTTGTCTAGTCTATGCTACTGTCATAAAATTGTCATTGCATTCTGTTATTGTCATATATGTGATAAAATTAGCCTAGATGCCTTGTAACTGATGAGTTATCATACATGAGCATTTAGTGAATTGGTTGCATGGATTTGAACTGAATAAGTTGTTTAGATTCTGTCCATTGCATCTCGTTAATCATTATGGATCAGACTTGGTGAGTTATCAAGCTCTGATCCTAATGTATGGTCTAATTCTTGCTAGAGTTTGAGTTGTGTTTCAGGTACACAAGTGTTGTCATCTGTCCATCATCAAACCAAGACAAAGGAGAAGGCTATGCCCATGCTGTTCAGAGCCTACACATGATGTATATTCCTGTAAATCCAGAGCCTACACATGATGTATATTCCTGACCATGGAGAGAAGACTTTGCCCATGCAGTTCAGAGTCTACACATGATGTAAATTCCTGTAAATCCAGAGCCTACACATGATGTATATTCCTGACCATGGAGAAAAGAACCGGTTATAAGAAGCGCAGACCATGAAGGTTGTTGAGCTCCTGGTTCAAGAGACGCACAAGGAAGAGTGTGCAAGAGCCGGTTATAAGAAGCGCAGACCATGAAGGTTGTTGAGCTCCTGGTTCAAGAGACACACAAGGGAAGAATGGTTGTTTAAGGCAGTGGAGAAGAGATCAAGGGAGGAACCGGTTGGCTTAAGCGCAGCTGTAGGGGTGATGCGCTCCTGGTTTTAAGCTCAGTATTGCTCACTTCCAAGCTTGGTCCTTCATCTATACTCTCTGGATCAAGCTTGAGGAGGGGTAATGATGAGCAATCCTGATGATCCAAGTCGTCCACTACCTCATCTCAAATCAAAAGTGAAGTATGCAAGCTGTGGTGTACACACTTGCATCATAAACCGGTCCAAAGAAGCCACTACAAGGACAGCAACAACTTGGTGTTCGAACAGATGGCCAACAGAGACTACTTGACAAGAAGATCAGGTGTAGAGGCAGGTTGATTGGAATGCTATGAATCAGCCCAAGGCGTGGAGTTAGAATAGTTACCTTCTAGTTGGGAAGCTATGGATCAGCTTCTACATGGAGTTAGAACAGTTACCTTCAGTTGGGAAGCTATGAATCAGCCCATAGCACGTGTGCATGTACCTGGTTGATAAAGCTTCAAGGAGCCGAGTATCGCCTTATCAAGTGGGGAATTCAAGTGGAGTTCACTCCCCACCATTCTTAAGAAAGGGAAGCACATAAAACTCTCTTTTCAATTCGTTTATATGATTATTACTTGAAATGCTTTGAATGACTGTCTAGTGTATTTTCCAAAGAGCTGATGCACCTGTGGGATAATGTATCAGAAAATGAAGATAAAGCTATCCAGGTTTAGGCAGTGGCGTGTCTAGACAAGAAGCTTGGTGCGATCACAGGCCGCGGGTGATGCTACCCGCGGTGGAGAGCTAGCGATCCTACGCCGCGGCTCATGTCACTCTCCGCAGCAACCACAAGTTGAAGACCTTCAGAGCGGGGTGTGGCTGCGGGGTAAAGCACCCGCGCGTGAGTAGATGAAACAGCAGCGACCAAGAGCCCCGGGGAAGTGTACCCGGGACTTTGTTTCAAGAGCTGATGAAGACATTAGCATTCCAAGATCATGAAGCAATCCTCCTAAGCTTGACTTGTTCCACATGGTCAGCTTGAGGGGGAGTATTAAGAAGCTTCAATGATTTGCGAAGATGGAGTCCTTGGTGGTTATTCAATAAGAAGAAGCAACCAAGGCTGAGAAAAAAAAATGGTACCTTACTTGAGACTCAAGGCGCAAAGAACCAGTCCATCCTTACCTTTCAAGATGGCGAGTAGTCAGAAGAGAGGGGGAGACTAAAACCAGGGTCTAAGAAGAGTCCAAGATACTGGTGTGTGCAAGATGTGGAGTTCACACTTGCAGCACAAGTTAGGCCACGATCCAGAGCCTAAGGACTCACCATGAGTTACCTGAAGTTCCTTAGGCTCACTGGCCAATCCCTAGGCTTTGAAGAACTCTACTCTTTTCCTTAGTTGGTTTTATCCCAAATGGGTTTTCTGGCTAAGGTTTTAATGAGGGAGATTCTTCAAGGTTCCAAGCTTGTCCAAGGATCTCCTATGGTCAAGCTTGAGGGGGAGTGTTGGAATGAAGATAAATAATGTGTTGAGATCAAGCAATGAAGAGTGACCTAACGTGACTTGCAAGCAAAGAAGAAAGGAGTGACCTAACGTGACTTGCAAACAAAGAAAAGATGCACTTGAAAATAAGAGGAGCTAGTTCACGTGAAGGAGACCTAAGGGGAGCTACTTCACGTGCAGAGACAAGGAACCAGAAGCACTCACTCACTTGCAAGACAAGGAGCACTCAGCAACTTGCTCATCCCCCATGCTAGCCAAGAACATGCTGCCTCACATGCTGCCTCACATGCTGCCTCCTTTTGCCTCTCTCACTCCAGACATTAGATCTAGAATAGCATGGGTCTCTTATTATATTGTTTCTATTGTTTATTTCTTGTATGGGCAGAAGGCATCTTGCTGTCTACTTAAACCATTGTAACCCCATCATTCAAAATCAAGGAGAAAGAATCCTTCATTATTCTCTCTATTCTCTCTTCCATACAAAACAACATTCTCTTCATACTCTCTCTCTCTCTAGTCACGAATTCTCATCATTCTCTCCTGTATTCTTCAATATATTCTTCATATTCTTACACTCACCAGCAAAGTCTCAACTCGCCAAAGCAAGAGCAGAGATGAAAAGAAACGTTTTTGATTGCTAAACTTGATTGATTATTATTCAGCTGACTGCATACAATTATATAATAGAAAACACGAAATCCCTAATCCTAAACCAAATTGGTTTACTCTAATTCTAATCCTAATCCAATTTGAAATTGGTTTACAAAACCTAATCCTAATTGGTTTTGGTTTACCCTGGTTAATCCAAAATGAAATTGCCTTTGGTTCAAATTAAAAACATTACAATCCCTTAAATGTGAGAATAGAGAGAAACTGGTGAGAATGAAATGGAGAATGATTTGGTGAAGAGAATCTGCTTCTGGTTTAGTTTGGACCAGAAAGACTAAGAATCAAAGAGAGAGTGCTTTTGAGAGTTTAAGTGAAGAATGATGGGATTATGGAGAGAGTTTGTGATCTTCTGGTTTAGTATGGACCAGAGAAAGGATGGACGAAATTATGAGTGAGAGTATTTGAGAGTTTGTGAGAATAAGAGACTGAGAGAATAAAGTAACCAGAGATTTGTTGAAGGAAAGAGTTAACTTATCCCTTCAGAGAGTATGAGAGTATGAGAGATTATGAACCAGAGAATAAGTGAAGGAGGAGGCTCAACTCTCCTTAGTAAATTTCGTGATACATGGGGGCTATATATAGCAAAGCATACAAAAAAACTACAAGCACATAAACTACTAATAAACATGAAAACTTAAAATAAATAATTTTGTAGAGAAAGAGAGATCAGAGCAGGTTCAGAACTGGCTGAGGCAGACTGGTAAGGAGCAGGCTGTGGCTTGGACAGTCTGGCACATCCAGAGGAAGAGAAAGTGACTGGAGGAAGAGGGCACATTCAGCTTGGTGTGATAGTGACAGGTCAGTCCTTCTTCTTATGGCACCACATGTGATATTTTCTTGTCCAAATCAGACCAGCTCCTTCCATTTTAATATAAACCAAGTATCCTTAGGTTTCTGGAGCTTTGGCCACGTCCAAGAGTTTCCCAAACACCTTCCTTGCCTTGCAAGTCAGGTTAGGTCAAGTGGTGTATGGACAACCTTCATCTTTACTTGCAAGTCAAGTCTGCTTGAACCAGATTGTTTCTTCAACCATCTTTTCTTCCTCTTCTCTTTCTTTCATTATTCCAGCACTCCCCCTCAAGCTTGACCATAAGAATCTTTGGGCAAGCTTGGAACTGAGATTACTTGCCTCATTAAAAACCTAATTATAGGGAAAAAGAGTACAAGCATCCAGCTTGGGGATTCACAACTTTATTGGCCAGTAAGGCACGCCACTCCTTTCCTTGCTTCACACTGAACTTGGTTCCTTCTGAGCCTTCTTCTTATTTACAGCTTGTCTCCCCCCTTGATTCTTCCTTCTTGCCTTCTTCATGGGTTGAGATCAAGCCAACATGTCTTTGGGATGATAATGAGGAGTGTCTTCCCTCCTGGCTTGCACTTGAATTCCTCACTTCATCCTTCTTCAGAATGGCTTTGCAACGTGACTTGGTAGAACTGAATTTATAGGGGGACTTTGCAAAGAGTTAGCTGCCATCTTTTCAGTGAACTGCCTTCTCTTTGCTCAGCCAAGTATATCCCTGGTCAACTCCACTTTTTCCCTTTGCTTCAGCTTTAACAATGGGTCATTGGCTTCTCATTAACACCCCTCCTCAATCCTTGACCAGAGAGAATGAGAGTATATGGCCAAGCTTGAAGTTGAAAGCCAATGTCAGCCAACACCTTGAGACCAGAGCCCTCTTGGCTTGAATTGTGGCCTTTCTCTCTTGAGGAACCTCCTGCTCACCCTCTTGGCTTTAGGTAAGACCTCTTGAGAAATCTCTCCACAGCACCAATCATCCTCTCTACCATCTTGGGAGTTAATGGAACACAATCAGTGTCCAAAGTGTTGTTGGGAAGTGGGCAATCTCTCCATGGTCAGGAATGTACATCTTCTGCAGGCTCTGAACTCATGGGATTCTTCTCTTTATTTTAAGGAGGCACAGCTTATCAAGAACCTGAGCTGGTTTCTTGAACCTCCACCCCATGGGGGCTTAGTGACACAGAAGTTGTTTGAGGTGTGGATTGACTGTCCAACACCTCTTCTCCTTGATTCCCTCCTTCTTGGCAGGGATACACTTCAAACCCCTCCTATCCTCTTGCTGGTCGTGGGTCTTGGGGATCACAGATAAGCTTCAGCTTTATTGGCCAGAGAATAGTTTGAAACTGATCTTGGATGAAGCTTCCTCAAGGAAGCTTGCTTGACTTTTCTGGAGCTTCCTTGAGTTTCACAGACTGGTATACTCCCTTATCTTGAGTTCTGGTGAGTTTCTTCCCTCTTGGAAGACCTTTGGACCAGTGGATAAAGAGATGTATCCAAGGCAGTTTTTGAAGAGAAATTTTGACAGAGATTATGCGGAAGTGAGAATAGGTTTTCAGGAGCTTTGATGCTCTGATACCATGTGAGAATAGAGAGAAACTGGTGAGAATGAAATGGAGAATGATTTTGGTGAAGAGAATCTGCTTCTGGTTTAGTTTGGACCAGAAAGACTAAGAATCAAAGAGAGAGTGTTTTTGAGAGTTTAAGTGAGAATGATGGGATTATGGAGAGAGTTTGTGATCTTCTGGTTTAGTATGGACCAGAGAAAAGGATGGACGAAATTATGAGTGAGAGTATTTGAGAGTTTGTGAGAATAAGAGATTGAGAGAATAAAGTAACCAGAGATTTGTTGAAGGAAAGAGTTAACTTATCACTTCAGAGAGTATGAGAGTATTATTGAGATGAAGAACCAAAGAGAAATAAAAGAGACAAAGAGAAGAAATGCTCTGGATACTTGAGGTGGAAGCTAGTCTGTACAGTCTTGCTCTACAAGGTATCTAACTTGACCTAAATTGCCTTGGGAGGAAAGTTAAGGAGATATTTCGTGTACTCTGACTAGAAGAAGGCAAGGAGACCTTTGGAGCATTGTTAGACCAGTTTGAATTCAAATGGAGAGAGTCACATGTCTCTCTAAGGAATATAGCTGTTCATGACCTTTCACTATCCATGTGGGTCCAGAGTCATTATTTTATTGTTTCCTTTTGTTTCTTGTATTTTTATATAATGTAACATATCAGAATGAATGTAAGCAAGGAGAATAATCTCACTTCTCTCTCTTAATCTCCAAATTCGTCACTCTCTCTCTCCTCTCTCTCTAAAGTGTGCAGAAACTAACTCTCTTGTTCTTACTCTGTTCTTCATTGTTCTTCACCCAAATCTCACATAAACTCAACTATTCTCCTCATATTTTCACAATTCTAACATGGTATCAGAGCTTTAAGCTCCTAAACTCTTTAGATTTCGCCAAAACTATTCTGTTCTTCCATTTACTCTGTTTTCCAGTTACTCTGTTTTTCATACTCTGTTTTCTCTGTTTCACTCTTGTCTACTCTGTTTCTCTTCATTCTATTATTAGAGTATCTTCATTAGAGCATCTAAGCTTCTCAACTCTCTGTTTATTCAAAGCTCTCATTCTTTTTTCTGTTGTCTAAAATTTCTGTGTTCTTCATATTTACCCACTGGACAATAGCTTTATCCATTGGGTAAAAGAAAGTCTACCATGGAAATAGAAAGGAGAAGCTTGGTTCCAGTAACCCTTGAGGGTACTAACTACTTACTTTGGTCAAGAGTGGCTAAAGTTACCTTGGGAAGTCATGGACTTTGGGACAGCCATATCATGAAGGTTGAAGCTTCAAAGAGGATGACTCAAGAGGATGGTCAGGTTATTTGCGTGAGGGATGAAGACAAGTGGGTCAGAGAGGACCAACAAGCACTTGGGATCATCCACAATTCTCTCTCAGAATCAATTTTGGAGGCTTACACACACTGTGAAACCGCCAAGGATCTATGGGAGAGTCTGCAAACTGTTTATGGTAATCTCTCCAACCTGAGTCGTGTGTTTGAAGTCAAGAGGATCATCAACAACCTAAGCCAGGAGGAAGTAGAGCTCAATCAATATTTTGGTAAGTTCAGAAGCCTATGGGCAGAGCTGGATGTGCTTAGACCTTTCTCTTTAGATCCAGAGGTCATAAAGGAAAGATATGAACAAGACAAGGTTTTCAGTCTTCTCCTGAATCTCAATCCATCTTACAACCAGCTTATAAAGCATATCCTAAGAGAATCCAAGCTTCCAAACCTAGAGGAGGTGTGTTCTCTGGTCCAAAGAGAACAAGGAGCTCACAACCTTTTCAAGGAAGAGAAGAAAATGGTTCATCATAGAAAGGATATGCATAAGAAGAAGGAGAGTACGTGGCTAGTATATGGAGGCAATAGAAGAAAGCTGAAGCTAGACCATAAAAGAACCAAACTCAGTAATCTCAAAATCAAACCTGATGCCAACAAGCTAAAGGAAGATGAGCAAGAAGTCTTGAAAGGAAAATCCATGTATTCTGCTTTTCATGAGTGAATCTAATGGAGGAAAAGATTGGAACAAGGCAGTGATAAATGATGGTCCCATCAAGATGTGTGATATAGAGCCATTGATCAAAGCAGCCAAAGCCATTATCTCCTCTAGAAAGTCTGGTACACATTCCCTTATCTCTAAGCCAATCATAATAGATTCAGGAGCCTAGTCATCATATGATTAGTGATAGGAATCTTATTAGTGATGTTAGGCCTGCCTTAGGAAATGTAATAATAGCCAATGGAGATAAGGTGAAGATAGAAGGAATAGGGAACCTTAAGTTATTTGATAGAGAATCCACTGCCTTCTATATGCCTAGTTTTGCTTCTAACCTTCTCTCTGTAAAAAAGGCCACGGTTGACATGAATTGTCAGGTGGTTTTTAGGCCTAATGATGTTGAGTTTCAGGACCTTAAGACAGGGAAGGTGATTGGTGAAGGAAACAGTCAGGGTGGTTTATATTGACAAAGGAAATAAATAGAAAAGGAGAAGAGAGGATCTGGAATCACTTGAAGAAGAAGCAACAAATCCGAGCAAACTTGGAATGCAAGTATGTCCGTACAACACTTGCCTCCCAAGTCACCCAAGCTTAACCTAACGTGTCTTCAGAGTCAAGGCAAGTTTAAAACTCACCTTGGTCGACATCAGAAAGAGGAGAAGACCGTTGGAGATATTATGGGAACAAGAGGAATGAATAAAATAAGGAGAAGTCACATGTTCCATTTCTGCTCTCTCTGCTCCAGCAGTTGAGGACAAGTCACTTTCACTTCTGCTCTCTCTGCTCCAGCAGAACATTTGTTTATTGTTTATCTTGTTTCTGTCTTAGGCAACTTGCCTTTATATATTTTTTATCTCACACTTATTCTAATCAAGGAAAAGAGTTCCTTCTCTCTCTTTCTCTCTTGCATACAAAATTCACTCTCTCTCTCTCTCTCTCTTGGATTCAAACTCATCTTTCTCTCTGTTCTTGAGCTTGTTCTTCACTGTTCTTCATTTACTTTCATGGTATCAGAGCCTTAAGCTCCTAAACCTTTCACTTTCTTCCGCAAACACACTCTACTTACTCCATTCTACCTTTCTATCCGAATAGTTTCTGGTTTTCTTGAAGAACATCCTTTTATCCAGTGGATATTAGTCTTGTTCTTGCAAGTTTCTGGGCTGTTCTTCACCATTTCTTTTTATTTCTCTTCATTTCTCTTCATATATTCACCATATAAAGAGATAGTAGCTTGTTTCTGCTTGTTTTCTAGCTTTTCCAGTGTTCAAATTTCAAATTTCTACCCAGCACACTCTATTACCCACTGGACAATAGCAAGTCAAAATGGAGCAACACAAACAAATAGTCTTTCCAGTCACTCTAAAAGGTTAAACTACCTTCTATGGTCGAGATTGACCAAGACAGCCCTTGGTGGTAGAGGTCTATGGGAGCACATCACTTCAG
>CAJHQP010009042.1:0-24133 GCA_905132765.1 Moricandia arvensis
GTCCTTTGTTTCCTTATGGACTGATAACAAATTAGATGTGAACTCTGGCATGTATAAAGCCTCAGAGCTCTTATTAAACAGTTATAGTTCTCCAATTCCTCTAACTACAATGTCTTGAGCATTTGCAATACTAACCTTTCCAAAGTGAGGCCTAATATTGCGTAGCAAATCTGAATCACTAATCATGTGGTGTGAGGCTCATGAATCTATAATGATTGATTTGTGAGTTTTAGAGGCTGAGAATCTCTTACCAGATTCAGTTAACTTGGCAAAGCTCTTTATAAGAGCATCCAAGTCTGACTTCTTCACCACATCATCTCTGGGTGTATTGTTCCTCACTGGATAGTTCACCTCCTTCCTTGGTCGTAGTTTAGATTTAAGTACCCAACACTTCTCCTTGGTATGTCCCATCCGCTTGCAGTGGTCACACTTCAGATTGTAATTTATCCTATCAGTTTGTTGGAAAGGGTTTCCTCTACTCACATAAGCAGTCTCACTGGTTCCTTGGAAGAGACCTCTTGAGCCCTCCTCCTTCTGGATCAGCATACAAACTTCATTAACTACATATACACCCTCTTGGCTTCAGGTAAGACATCTTGAACAATCTCTCCACGACACCAATCATCCTCTCTACCATCTTGGGAATCTCTCTATGGTCATGAATGTACATCTTATGTAGGCTCTGAACACATGGGCTTCTTCTCTTTATTTTAAGGAAGCACAACTTATCAAAAACCTGAGTCGGTTTCTTGAACCTCCACCCCATGAGGGCTTAGTGACACATAATATTTTAAGGTGTAGATTGACTGTCCAACACCTCTTCTCCTTGATTCCCTCCTTCATGGCATGGAAACACTTCAAACCCATCCTATCCTCTTTCTTGTCGTGGGTCTTGGGGATCACAGATTAAGCTTCAGTTTTATTGGCCATGGAATAGTTTGAACAGTCTACCTTTGATGCTTTTTCAATGACCTTGCTCCAAAAATGATTTTGTCTATGGGTTTTCTTCAGAATTTTGGGACAATAGGAGGTGGTTTGGTTTCTTCTTTGGACCCCTTGAATTCTCTACAGTCGCCATTTCAGTTTCAATATCCATCTTGGAGAGTTTTGGACCAGTGGACAAAACAGTGTTCCTACTGGTTTTGCAAGAACTGGATCAGAAACTGATCTTGGATGAAGCTTGCTTGACTTTTCTGGAGCTTCCTTGAGTTTCACAGACTGGTATACTCCCATATCTTGAGTTCTGGTGAGGTTCTTCTCTCTTGGAATGCCTTTGGACCAATGGATAAAGAGATGTATCCAAGGCAGTTTTGAAGAAAAATTTTGACTGAGATTTTGCGGAAGTGAGAATAGATTTTCAGGAGCTTTGATGCTCTGATACCATGTGAGAATAGAGAGAAAATGATGGAGAGTGAGCTTCTGGTTTTGTTTGGACCAGAAACAATGAGAGCATCAAAGAGAGTAAGCTGGTGGCTGAGAGAGTATAATGAGAGAATGCTTGAGAATAAGAGAGATTGATGGGATTTTGAGTGTTTGAGAGTATGAATGAGACTGTGCTCGTGGGTAACAAGAGACCAGAGAGTATGGAGAATAAATTAATCAGAATGGTTGAAGAAGAAGTAGGGGAAACCCCTTTCAACTTAGTTTACAATCTGATACATCAATGACTTAAATAGACAAATAAACTCATTAAACTAATACTAAATCAGAGTTTTACTAAACAAATATTATTGTTGGGGTTCTGATGAGGATACAGAGGATAGAGACATGTGAGGCACGGCCAGAGGGAGTGAGAGTGACAGGAGGGAGAGGCACAATCTCCTTGGGTTGATAGTGACTGGTCCAGCAGCTTCTCCTAAGCAAGACATGTGACTTTTTCTTGTCTAAATCTAACCAGATTCAACTACTTGCCTCCTAACTTGGTTTCCTTAACTTCTGAACTTGCCAAGGACCATATTTAGCTGACCTAAATACATTCATGCCTTGCAAGGCACTCCTGGTCAAGGATTACACCAGTTGTACAAGATAGACCGAAATTAGCTCCTCTTGATGCACTTTGTCTTAGATCATGAACTAACTTTTTTTCTTCTGTTTTTTCCTTCTTCTTTCCAACAAAGGATGCATATAGACTTCATCTTAAAGTTCCCATTGTAGGAATTCATTCTTCACATCCATTTTCAAAAGAACCCACTCAAGGTTAACCGCAAGGGATAGGATGCTTATGATGGTATGAAGCTTTGAAACTGGTGCAAAGGTGTCAACATAATCCTCTCTATACGTTTGGGTGAAGCCTCTTGCAACCAGTCTGGTCTTCCTCTTTTCGATCTTCCCATTAGCCCAATTCTTAATTGTTAATATTCATCTACTGGTAACTGCTTTCGTCCCCCTTGGCAATTCATTTTCATACCAAGTGTCATTCTTGATCATTCCTTTTGCCTCAGCACCAACAGACTCCTTCCATTTCTTGTCTTTCACAGCCTCCTCATAGGATCTTGGTATACAACTCTCGTTCAATCTGACCATGAAAGAAAAATGTTCTTCTGGATATTGTGTGAACGAGCACACAACCTGAGATGGGTGTTCTACTGCTTGGGCATTGTAGTACACCCTTGTATGGACCCTGTCTGATGGTGGTCTTCTATCCTTGAGCTTCTCCTCAATGGTTGTTGTTTTTGTTCCACCACACAATCTCCAGACTCTTCTTCCTCTTGATACCTGGAATCTCTTTGATCTTCTTGTGTTTCACCACCTTGATCATGAGAATCTGAACTTCCATCTTCTTCTTCTGGAGAGTCAAACTCTTCTCGACCAGAATCAAATTCTTCATGACCATCTGAGCTTTTACCTTCTTAGTTTTCAGTATTTCCCCCCTAATGACCAAGGTGGGGAGACTGGTTTGCTTCATTTGTACCTGTAGGACTATTTCCATTCGGGTTCTTGGTGACTCCAATACCAAAACCTTCCAAGATGATTCTTAGAGTTGCTGCCTTATCCGAGGTAAGGTCTTTCAACTCTTCATGATTCTTCTCCTCATAGTACCCCCTTGCTTCTATAAACTTCACATCTCTAGACACCAGAACCCTTCTTGCCGCAGGATCATAGCACTTGTATCCCTTCTGGGTGGTGGAATAGCCAATGAACATTTCCTTTGTATTCTTAGCTTCTAACTTGTTCTCATCTCTCCCGGAATAAGTACATAGTAAAAGCACCCAAACACCCTTAGGTAGTCCACTGATGGCTTGTACTTGTTTAGAACTTCAAAGGGAGCTTGATCTTGCAAGACCTTGGTGGGTGTGTATTTGATCAGGTAACAAGCTGTGGCGACATCATCACTCCAGAACCTCTTTGGTACATTGGCTTGAAACATCAGAGACCTTGCTACCTCCATAAGGTAGCGATTCTTTCTCTCAGCAACATCATTCTGCTGAGTTGTGTAGGGACAATTGGTTTGATGTAGGATCCCATGTTGAGCTAAGTGATCCTTGAATTCATGGCTTGTGTATTCCCCTCCATTATCTGATCTAAAAATCTCAAACTTGGCTTGATAATGGTTAGTCGCATAAGCTTGAAATTTTTTGAATGCATCAAGGACCCTATCTTTTGAAGGTATGAGTGTTAACGAGGTGTATTTGGATTTTTCATCAATGAATGTCACAAAATACGTATGATTATCTCTCTATATGCAAGGTGCAGTCCAAACATCAGAATGAATCAAGTCAAAGCAATTCTCATAAGCAATAGATGATCTTGGAAAGATAGACTTACAATTCTTGCCTAAAATGCAAGCTTCACACTCATTATTTTCAAAAACAACACCTGGTAACATCAAATTTAAAGCTCTAACATGAGGATGTCCTAGTCTAGCATGCCACAAAGCATTCTTATTCAAAGTAGAAGCAGAAGTAAATGAACAACTAAAATAAGAAACATGAGCAAGCTCTTCAAGCAAAAATAACTCGCCCTTGGTAACTCCCTTACCAATAAACTGGTTGCCCTCAAAATCCTGAAACTTCACATCATTGGGGCTGAATATGGCTTTACAATTTAAATGAGTAGTGCGTTTCTTAACAGACAACATGTTTGATATGAATTCAGAAATGTAGAAATCTCTAGAGTTCTTACTAAACAATTACAAATTACCTACTCCTCTGATAGGTATCTTATCACCATTAGCAATCATAACATGACCATTAGCCGGTTCAATATCCTTAATCAAATGGGTGTGACTTATCATGTAATGAGATGCACCAGAGTCTACTATAAAAGGTTTAAATGAGCTACTAGCAGTATGACAAGCAAAACTAAGAGTAGAACAAGTAGGGCTTAGTCTATCACTTATACTTCCATTCTCTATCATCCTACCAGTTCTATCAGTCCTAACAGCATCATTTTATATTCTCCAGACTACTAGCAATCATGGAAGCACCAAGCGAATACCCATTAAGGTTACCAAAGGTGTTACCATTCTCCTTGAGCATTGTGATGAAAGCTTCAATGTCAGACCTTCTTATGTAGTCTTGATCATTGCTCCTGCTAGTTCTTCCAGTGTAGGAGACCAGAGACTTTCCATCACTTGTCTCCTTCTTATCACCATCATTTGCCTTGCTGTTACCAGCACCATTTGAACCTTCAGAGATGTGAGCTCTAGCCTCTCTCTCCTTCATAACACACAAATAGTACTCTTGCCAAAAGAGATCATGTGTAGTACTTAGGGATCAAATCCACAGAGATCAATGGCACACAATAAATTTCCTATTTCTAAATATTATGTTATGTGAATACATATAATGGTTGGCAAACAATCATTTAAGGAAATATGCTAATAATACAAATATGGAGATATTCTAATAAACTAACTTGATGCAAATAGATCAGGGTTTCAAGCCTAATGGATCATAGTGGATAGGAAACGCATGTATGTAAATATACTAGGACTCAAATCTTAACTATTTTAACCCTTTTAACTCTAACTCTCATATGCGAGCAAAAGGAAAAACCATCGATCGACGGCTAAGGCCTGATGGCGATCGACGGTGAAATCAGAAGGAAGTGTGAACGAGATTTGATAAGTCCACCAGACTTGTTAGACCAGCTCTCGCATCGCCTAACAACCTAGTTCAATGGAGTCTGTTCTGGCACAGAACCTACTCTTGTAGTCGTCCATGTCCTACTTTCGAGATCCTAGTTAGCTATTCTAGAATGCAAGCATTAAGCACAATTCAACTGATGGATATTAACCTAACTAGCAATCCTACTTTTGGGCTAATCCATGATTGATATCATTCAACCCTAAACCTAGTTGATGACTACTCAGACATAATCAAAGAAAGAACAATAGTCTGAATAGAATGCATAGATAAAATGTTGGGGTTCAAATACAAATCTCCTTAGGAGCTATGAATCTTCTCCCCTAAAAACCTAAAACTTTAAAACTTTGTGGGTTTTGTCAAACCTTGCCTAAGCTTGTACATGGACTTGCACACTCTATATGTTCTCAGTACGTGAGCATAAATATAAAAACCTTAAAATCTAGGTCAAAACTCGTCCAGGGAATTCTTGTCTTTTGTCTTTTGAACTTGGGCTTTTCAGTCGGATGTCTGCGAGTTGGGTGTCGATCCATGGCAAGTGTGCAGCATCGATCGACCTTGGTCTTTTGTCATTGGTCGATTCCAAGGTTGTGTCTTTGATCGATGACATACCTGTACTTCGACTCCTAAAATAGTCAGCTACGGATTCTTCTCCTCTAAATGCTTCAAAAGTGCCAAGTATCTCTATTTATCTCCAAAACTTCCCTAGACCTGTAAATACTCTAAAACATATCCTAGACAACATAATAGACCCTAAATAGAACGTAGAACATGGCCTAGTAATAAATAGGCTATATTAACTCCCCCAGACTTAATCGTTTGCTTGTCCACAAGCAAACTAAGTTTGTGAAAGAGGTTTGAAAAGCGGAATCTCACATCTTATCAAGTCAATCAGAGAGAAACTTTATACACCCTATCCTAGTATAGCAACCAAATCCAGTCTACCAACAACTTAGCAAATACTAGTTTGACTCACCTCTCTACTGCTTTCATTTCTATGCATAAAATAAAGTGTAGACCTTGTGAGTATCCATCAAAGGACTCATGGACTCTACCTCTGCAAGTATCTGAACAACTAGGCACAGAGTCTTCTCTGCTTCCTTTCTCCCCTCTTTCTCTCTGAATCTTTCTAGATCTCACACTCAATGGACAATGATGATGATACAGTCCATCTTGCCATCTCATTTTCGTTTTCCTCTTCTTTTCTTCTTTTTTGTTTCTTTTTTTTTCATTTTCTTTTGCATTTTTGCGCAAAGTTGTAGGCAAATAGTGGGGTCATCGGTAATGTACCTACCCCTTGCTTCCAACAATGTGTGATCGTTCCTCCGAATTATAATAATGGGGTCATAGGTAATTGACCTACCCCTCTGCATCTCCGGAAGTCATCTCAATCTTTTAAGCTAATAGGTAGATGCTGAAGAGAAAGAGAGAGGCGAACCAAAAATGCAATGACTTGTACCTACAGACTTGCAGAAGGAATCCGATTCAGTGTTTACCAAATCCCAAAGAAAGCAAATACTGTTAGGATTAGTGTTGGAAATTACCTTCGGTTCCTTCAAACTTTCTAAGCAAGTGTGATATAGTTGGAGGATGATCCACTTTGGTATCTCTAGTAATCTATGCAACAACCTTCTAAAAATTGGTGCTAAAGTGTTGTTAGTCAATAGTAAATCTTGATCATAGTCTCCTTCTTGACTCAATAAATTTTCTTTGAAAAACTTATATATATATATATATACATAGCAAACAAAACTCAAAACAAATGAAATAACATTAGTGAACCTCCCCTAGACTTAAATAACACTGTACCTATTGTAATCCGCCCCAGAATGGTTAAGAAAAATTAAATCATAAGTAAATAGATTAAGTAGAAACTCGATACCAAACTCTATAAGAGTGTGTTGATCGATGGTAAGCGTGTATGGTCGATTGATGGTCGCGATCCAGTGTTGATGATGGTGCCTCTATGGTGTCGATCGATGGTACTCAAACAGTCTTTATAAAACAAAGTAAAACTCGAAATAAGTAGTAGTATAAGTAAAAAAAATAAAACTTTTTAAACAATGGGTTGCCTCCCACTCAGCGCTTGGTTTCAGTCTTTAGCTAGACGTTGTAAACTCTCTGACTAGTAAGAAGTTGGATCAACACTAGGAAAATAAGTGTTTAATCTTCATTACTCTTCCGAAACCATGTACTGATGCTCCTTATTGCCTCATATCCTCTGGTTTTCTCATTCCTTAGGATTGTTCTGAAAAAAGTCCAATGAATGTATTCCTTTTTCTAGTTTCTCAATACTGCGTTGTAGTTTTCTAAGTCTTGCAGCTGTAGTCTCTGATAAATCCTCCAATTGCTGAGAAATATCTTCCTTCATCAGGCTCTGAGAGAATGCAATCTCATAGAACATATCTTCCAATTCTACTTCTTCCGTCTTCTTGTCGTGGTCTTCAGTGTCGATCGATGCTCTGGTGTTGTCGTCGATCGATGCCCAGTTGTCTTCCCCAATCGCATGATGTCTCTGAACAGTGTCCAAATCTTGCTTCATCCCATCCATGCGTACAGTCAAAACGGTGATGAAGGTGTCTATAGGATAGTAGACATCATCCAACCTCTTGTAGAAATCAACGAGTGACATATCTTGAGTTATGTAGATCGCATTCACAATATCATCAATCTCTTCTGTGTTGTATGTCTGTTAATCCTTCCTAAACATAGCGATCCTTGCTGCAAGTTATGGTAAATATATCTAGCTCTGCTCAAACAAATTAGCTCTCTCTAGAACTGCTCTAATGTCTTCAGCTTGCACATTTACTACCTTTCTGTCTGTTGCTCGTTCATTACCATTCTCATCTCTATAGATGCCATACTCATCATTCTTTTCCCTGTGGAAAATTTTGTTGCCTTCAGTGTCGAAAGCTCTTGTACCTTGCTCGTAACGCCAATCGATCGATGTCCAGATGGCTGTGTCGATCGATGTCCAGATGGCTGTGTCGATCGATGCCAAATCGTGTGCGTCGATCATTGCCATTGCTGCTGTCCAAGTGTATTATATGATCCATTAGCCATAATAAGGGCATCTACTACATCCTCCTTGGATAAATATAGGAGTCTCCCACAAAGAGCCCGTGCATGTCCCTATGGGTCTCTAAATATTCCGAACTTATGTGGTCTAAGGTTACAAATATCCGTCTCTTCTGCTCTATGTATGTGTTCTGGTTCGCGTCTGATGTCATTTGAAGGCCAGGAGTAGCCTGTGATCGATGCTGGATTATCTACTCTCCCGTTCATCACCCAACCAGCGTCGTCTGAGACCAGGCCGCAATATTCAATATGTTCTTCTTCCTGTAATCTGCATTGTATTTTTCGCATACTGGGTGTTTGTCGATAGATGGTGTATGGTGACCGTCGATCGATGTTCGATAACCAAACTATTGCACGAAAAGGTTTCCAGCTCCATTATTCATGGCAAGACTGTCTGCAATATCTTCCCTCGTGACATTGAGTAATCTGCCATCCATAGCTCTTACGTGACCGTCTGGATCTCTCATAATACCAAATTTGTCTGGTTGTAGATAACCATCTTCCTTCTCGTGTTCTGCAGCTGAATCTACTTCAGTTTCTGCTTTGTGGTCAGTATCGATCGATGGCATAGGAGTGTCGTCGATCGATGTCGAATTCTCGAATTGAAGGGAAATATGAAAAACACCAGCCTCTTCCATAGCAACACCACGGTACACGATAATCTGTTCTTCTCTGTAGTCTTCGTTGTACTCGGGGTGGGCTGTGTTGTAATAACCATCTGTGTGGTACTTGTTGCTTGGTTCTAGAGTGGTAGTGTCGATCGATAAAAAAGGGTAGGCATCGATCGATTGCTGAACTGCAAGCGTGTCGATCGATTGTCTGGGCTGGGTGTCGATCGATGCTCCATCTTCTGACTCTTCATCGAATTCATAATCGCATAAGCATGTCGCCACAAGTTCTGCATTATAACACAATTCAATCAGAGTAGCCTTTTTCTTATTCTTGAAAGGTTCATAGAAAATATTTTGATCAATTAGAGATATATACAACCTGTTTAATTTTAAATCGCAGATAGCTCCCACGGTAACATGAATGCTCTCTCAAGTAATAGTGAAGAGTTCCACTTTCAGGTTCAGCTCATCTGCCATAGTTATTGGCATAATGCTCACTGTACAGTATCACAGAGGGCATTGGGGTATTTGTTGCCCTTAATAAATCATGGAATCACAAACTTCCCAAGATCACTCTTTTTCTTCAGACAGGTTCTTTGTTTCATCTTTTCTCTGAGATGATTGAACATGACTTCTATATAATCGTCTCCCACCCTTGTTCCCCTGATAAACATCCACAATATGTGAGTATAATAAGCTTCTTCAAAAGGGGTATCTAAAGTAATTTTTAAAACTCTTTTGGTAAAGCTATCCATCTGTTTTTCATTTGCTTCTATGCGTAGATGTTTGGAGATCCTTTTGCTTCCTCTTGGAGTGTCCCTCATATTCTCTATCAAGATCCATACTTTCAGATGTGTCAGTATACTGTTCTGAAAAGGTTCTGGTTGGACGCACAATCAAATTTGCAGCGATGCTTGGTAATCAAACCGGCTTCCTCATATGTCGATCGATGCTCAGGTCGCAATGTCGATCGATGCTCAGGTCGCAATGTCGATTGATGCTCAGGTCGCAATGTCGATCGATCTCTATATCTCTATGTCGATCGACTGTCTCATGTAGGTGTCGATCGACGTTGGTCGATTTACACAAAGCTACTGATGCTGCAGGATTCGCTGTTGATCGATGCTCATTGGTGGGTGTCGATTGACACCAATGTGAATTGCCAAATGACATTGAACTTTCCACACGAAAATCTCTTTCTTGGATCCTTTCCCTTTTAACATCCTGCTAAATGGATCATCAATAAATGCATTGATGTGGATCTCCTGTCAAGCTTCAATTCTCTTCTTGATCAGGCTCTCATGTCTCCTGATGGTTTCACTTGTTTGCAGCACTTGATTCTATAGCTTCTTCACATGGGTGTTGAGGTTGAGGTACAGCGCATCTATCTTTCCATTGAAATCCACAGTCATTTTTTTGTCCCTCTAAAACTCTATCAACCATTGCTTCAATCTTTCTTTCTTGAATCTTTGGAGGAGGATTCTGGTAGTAAGAAGATCCATAAGTCTTGTTGTTGTTGAAGGGTTTCCACTGTGAACTCTGATTAAAGCTGGTCCTTTGACCATTCCCATAGGAGTTCCTGTTGAAACATTTCCCTTGTCTCTGGAAACCATTCCCATCAATGTATTCCACATCCTCTTTTTCAATCTCATCATCTTTAGACTCTATTGCTTCTACCTCTGCAAAAGTGACCTGCTTCCTTAAGAAGTTCTGAACAATATCCAGTTTTGCCTTGACCTCTTCAATTTGATCCTTACTCATAGTTGGAGTAGATCTCTTTCTTTCGAAGTGTGTGTTCTTGGTGCTGCTGTTGATGCCAGATTCTCAATAAACCTTGTAGCTTCTTCAGGATTCCTAGTGCTGAAATTTTCCTCACTAGCTGTATCGAAAGCCATCTGTACTGTAATCAAATACCTCTAAAGAAAGTGCTGAGAAGTTGCACTTTGTTGAACCCATTGTGTGGACAGTCTCTTTGATATGATTTGAATCTCATCCAAGAGTTTCTGAAAGATTCTGAGGGTTCTTGTGAAAAAGTAGCAATCTTGCTCCTCATGTCTTCTGCTCTTACGTCATCAAAGAAGTCGCGCAAGAAAGCATTCTTGATGTCATTCCAGGATGTCAGAGATCCTAGTGGTAACTGCTTAAGCCAATATGAAGCTTCTCCAGCAAATGAGTACTTGAAGAGCTTACAAAAGAAATAGTCCTCGGGGACTCCATTGGCTTTGATAGCAGTCACTAGATCCTCAAATCTCTCCAGATGAACCATAGGGTGCTCATGTCGTAATTCCCAAGATGGATATATTTTCATCCTAGCAATCCTATTTTTGGATACTTCAACAATACCATAATGGACCCTAAAACTAATATGAGAATTACTCAGACATGATCGTAGAAGACATAATAAACTGAATAATATAATGCAAAAAATAGATAATGGGGTTCCAATACAAAACTCTGAAGAAGTCAGATTTTCTCCCCAAAACTACTAATAACTCTAAAAAATAGTATGCTATGAAATCTCTAACTTGTAGTGTGTGGTGGTGGTTGGTTCTTTTGCCTAAACAATTGCAAGACCTTATAGACTAGGTGAAACTAGGTCAAAACTCGTCTGGGGCATTCATGTAAAGTATCTTGACATAAGCTTGAAGTCGGTCAACTGCTCTGTGAGTAGACCCTCGATCAACATAAAGTGTGCAACATAAAGTGTGCAACATAAAGTGTGCACCGTTGATCGATGGTCAGACTTGACTTTGACTCTTACTGATCAACAACTAGATATCCTCTCTTAATGCTCTACCAAGCTCTATTAACTTCATAATGCTCCAAAACGTACCTTGACCTGAAAAGACTGTAAAACACAGTTTATACATACATAAAAGACTCCAAATAGGGTCCCAATGATAGTCTTAAACTGGTAAATAACAAGGTATGTCAACTGTTTACTCATCCGTTCGCATATGAGAGTTGGAACAAGAGGGGGTCCGACTAGTTGATTAAGGTCCTTGCATATTAATGGTTTTCTACATCCAATCCACTATAATTGACTTGCCTGAAACCCTTGATCTATCATGTCCATATTTGAATCAACTTTACTTATTTAGAAAAATTTCTTTTCGGATAAACTTGCAATAAACCTCCTATTTATAGCTTGCCTAGCTTAGCCATTAGGAATACATAAATCTATTGTGTGCCCTCGCTATCTGTGGATTCAATCCCTAAGTACTACAATTAAACCTCTTTTAGGAAGAGTAGTTCGAAGGGTTAATTTGATTCATTGTCGGCTTTAAAATAAATCTTAACCCGTACGATGTCACCTGTTGAGCTAGGTTGTTAGATACATACGAGAGCTGGTTTAATTAACTTAGCTGAACATATCAAATTAGGTCGTACTGCTTGATTTAAGCAACCATCGATCGTTGCTAGTCCATTAGCATCAATTGACTGTCTGGCCGAGTTAGCTTACGAGAGTTGGAACAAGGACTTAGTCAATAGATTAGACTCACAGCGAGAGCTGCTCGTCTTTTGCATTAAATATCGAGCTCTAGGATTGATCCCTTAGCTTTTATCCCCTATAGTTCACTTCCTGAAACGCTAAGTCTCGCACCCATCCTTCCATCAAACAACACACCCCTTGATTTACTTGCTTTATTATTTATTACTCTATATATTATCTAACCTTGCTTAGTTTGAAACTCAAGTCTATTGTGTGCGATATCGAGTCTCTGTGGATATGATCCTTATGTACTGCAATCGATATCTTATTTTAGAGAGTTTCTCCTGGGGTAATTTAAGCGCATCAAATTTTGCGAGGTTGCCGGGGACTCTGATCACCATTAAACTAGGTGTAGGATTTCGTCTTGCTTTTTATTTTCAGTTTTACTTACTCTACTCTTCTTTTCATTTGTTTCATGTACATATATCTTAGTACCATGAAGTGATGAGAAGAAGATTTTTGGGCTTTACAAAGAAGGAGTCTACTTATTCACGCACTATCTTTAAGTCTAAGAGGGCAGTCGACACCCTCCAAGTAGTGATCAAGAGTGAGAAGAAATGAGTATTGATCGACACCAAAACCTCATCGTCAATCGATAACAACCCTATGGTCGATCGACATCAACTCCTCCGCATGGATCGACGCCACTAGCAAGAAGGCAGAGGAAATTGAAGTGCTTATACTTGATTCTGATGAGAATGAGATCTTAAGAGACGAAGAAGGTCGTTCTCGCAACAGTATAGGACGATTGATTAATGCACAAGGAGCTGTGATCCCTGATGTTATTGTTGTTGCTGAGATGAAAGACTTCATGATGAGCCGTGAATGGTTTAATTGTGTAGCTCAGGACCCCTTTCGGGGACTTCCACACCAAGATCTCATAGACCATATCAATGAACTTGAGGAGCTAGCCTAGCCGAGTGAGCATCATGAAGTAACTGTAGACCATATACATAAAAGATCTTCCCATATTCTATATCTGGAGATGCATTTAGATGGTTCTGTCAACTTCATCCAGGATCTCTAACATGTTGGGAGGACATTAAAAGCACCTTGCTCGACAAATTTCTCACTGATGCTGCAGCAGCTCGAGAAAATAAGATTGATGATATGCTGGACATGATGGTTAAAGGCCAGGAGAAGGTTCAGATGTTTAAGTTTAGTCAGATGTTGGATGTTGCCTATAGCGAGACGAATGAAGAATGCAAAACAGATGGAGAATAGGAAACACTAAACACTTGCGCTAAGAAGCCAGATATTCAGGTTCAACAGATAGATGAGGTTACACAGAAAGTGATGAACATCATGAATCTGAGCCAAGCAGAGCAGAAGAAACTAATATTAATAATCCGACCTCAGCATCAATCGTCACTAAGACCTCAGCGTCGATCAACACTATGACCTCAACATCGATCCACAACACAACCTCAGCATCGATCGACACAGAATCCTATTGTCGATCAACATCTATCGAAACCCCTGAAAGATTGAGTTGTCTTAAGGACATTGCAGACTCAACACTGAGGTTTGATCACTCGATCATAGTGGATTTCTTGGAGCTATAAGATAAGAAACAGCCTGAAAACTTGGGTCATGATTTGGAGATGAAGCTTAATGACGATCAGAACACTCCGGGAAAAGATTTGTAGACTTCACCAAAGGCTAACATCGATCGACACCCACATGATGCCATCGATCGACACCGCCCACCTGACATTAATCAACACCCACCATTGGACGAGCTGCCAGGATATACAGTTGAGCTAGAACCGACTGAGGAAAGAGTTGCACAATTCTGAGACCTCACATCTTGTTGTCCCTAAACATCATAGACCACCTATATGCACAGAAGAAGCTGATGGGTTTCACAAAAGAGTGACGAGGATACAAGATCCTGTGAAGATTGTGGTTCTATTCATTGTATTTGAAGCTGAATCTCCTATCCCACCAGATGGAAGTCTGCATATGGATCCCTACATTGAGGTATTTGATGATCATCAGCATGCAACATATTCTTAGCGAGGGTTGAGATTTACAAGCAAAGTCGACAAAGGCCGCACAGAAGCAGTATCGAACAACATCAACAAGCCGGCATTGATCAATACTACCACTGAACCATTGATCGACACTCGTCGCGTATCAGAGATGAATGACTTTGAAGTATGTTGAAATATTTTTGACGGAGGAACCACTACGAGATCAGACAATTCTGGGGGGAAATAGCAAAAAGAAAAGGAGGAATTGGAAGAAGAGAAAAAGGACTAGCGGTCCACAATTATCATTGAATCCCCACATCTCAGATGGTGTAAGGAAATACAGAGTGCGCAGCAGATGCTTCTCACAGCCGTTTGCAATGCTTTGAGCACTCCTTATTGATGAGAATATAGACAAAAGAGAAGAGTCTGTGGAGGCTTTCACAAAAAGTGTGACAAAGCTGAAGATATTGGACATTGGGAATTTTTTTGGAGAAAGTTCTCAATCTCATCTGGATTGAAAGAGAGTTCCAAAATGTCAAGCTAAAGACTATAACCAAGCACTGAGTAGGAGGTAACCCACTGTTTAGTAAGTTTAAAAATTTTGTTTTACTTTCATTTATTACTGATTTTTCTTTTTTTTTGCTTTATTTCAGGTTAAAAAAGATCTGAGGAAGATAGTCAGCACATGGCATCGACTGACACATGATCAATGTCGATCGACAGAGCAAACCGAGCATCAATGGATCTCCACTTAAAAGTGTGAGATTAACAGTGTTATTTAAGTCTGGGGAGGTTCGCTGATGCTATTTATTGTTTTGAGATTTTATTTGCTATATCTATATAAGTTTTTCAAAAATTTTATTGACTCAAGAAGAGGATTATGATCATATTTATATTTTTACTTGTTCACAAACCACTCTATAGCACCATTCTTAGACTTATTGCTTGCAATGAGTACTAGTGATACCAAAGTGGATTATCCTGCCACTATATCACAGTTGCTTAGAAAATTTGAAGGAACCAAAGCTAACCTCCAACCTAATACTGACTTATTTTCTTTCTTTGTGTTTGGCATACACTGGATCAGATTCCTCGTGCAAGTCTGGAAGGTAAAAGTCCGTGTGCTTCTGATTCCCTTCTCTCGCTCTCTTTGGCATCCATAAGAAGAAAGAAACAAGAGATTGAAATGATTTCATGAGATGAAGAGGGGTAGGTATATTACCGATGACCCCACTATTCTAATTAAAAGGAATGATCATATATTGTTGGAATCGAGGTGTAGGTACATTATCGATGACCCCACTATTTTCCTACACTTTGTTAAGAATATAAAAATAAAAAATAAGATGGCAAGATGGACTGTATTAGCATCATTGTCCATTGAGTTTAAGATCTAAAAATATTCAGATAGGAGAGAAAAGAGGGAAGAAATGGATCAGAGAAGACTACTTCATGTGTCTTAAGAATACATGCCGGGGTAAGAATCCATGTGTCCTTTGATTGATACTCCCAAGATAAAGCCTACACTTTTATTTTATGCAAGAAATGGATTTGGTTGGTATATTAGGATAACATATATAAATTTTCTCTAAGATTAGCACTTATTTGATGTGGCTGCAACATAGTAAAGGTGATAAGGATGAGTTAGAGATATTGTGAGTCCCTATGTTTTCAAACTTTTTCAGATTGTGATATTCTTTACTTGAGGACAAGAAAGAGGATAAGTCTGAGGGAGTTGATATACCATGTATTTTACCAATTTAGGCCATTCTATAATTGATTTTTAGAATCTATAACATGGGTTTGGAGTATGTTTTAGAGTGTTTTCAGGTTCACATATGTTCTGAAGAATTTTGGTGATTTTGGAGTTTTTTTGAGGTGCAGAACTGCAAAGATACATCAGATTTTTATCTATGAATGGAGACCTTCCCACCTTTAGATTGAGCCCATCTTTTGCCACAGGATATTTCTTTGACGTAGCTTTCCAATTCCACCAGTTTTAGGTCAATTAGCATCATGTAGCAGACGTTATGTCCATTTTACTGAAGAGTGGTCAGTCTTACTCGCGAGAGCAAGATGCGAGGAGATGAAGGAATGTTGATTGACGACACAACCTTGGTGTCGATCGACGGTGATTCCAGAACGCGGCAAGAGTATATTTCGAGACTGAATTAAGCCCAGAAGCAACCACAAATTACCAGAATACTCATGGACGACCTAAACCCTTTTATGTGTTTTCTAAGGCATTATTGACGGCTACACTTTATTTTAATCATAGTTCTTAGAGTAGGAGAGAGGGGAGTAACTCATTCAGAGTCCCCTTGGAACTCTTTTAGATTTGGTTTTATTATTATTATTTTTTGTTTCATATATCATCTCTTATTTTCTATGACAAATATCATGTCTGAGTAGATCCACCTTCTAGGTTTAGGTTTTATAGGGTTTTGATGGTTAGCTAAAATAGAATTTTTAGGGTGTATATTGTATACTTCACATGATTTTTCTTTTTGCTTGATTCTAGATTAATTAACTAAAAACCTGATCATTGGATAGTTAGGTGCACGTGAGAGCATGGTATATTACCTCAACTTAATTATGCTGATCTAGGTTGTTAGATACATGCGAGAGATTGTTTAGTTAACATAATGAACACATTGAATTAGGTCGTAATGCTTGATTTATGCAACCATCGATCAACGCCAGTCCAATAGCATCAATCGACGGTTACGCCGAGATCACATACGAGAGTTGGAACAAGGACTTAGTCAATAGATTAGACTAGCAGTGAGAGCTGGTCGTCATATACATTGAATATCAAGTTCTAGGATTGATACCCATAGCTTTTATCCTCTATAGTCCACTTGCCTGAATCCCTAAGTCTAGCACCCATCCTTCCATCAAACAAATAAAACCTTTCATTTACTTGCTTACTCTATATATTATCTGACCTAGCGTAGTCTGAAACCCAAGTCTATTGTGTGAGATATCGATTCTCTGTGGATACGCTCCTTAAGTACTGAAATCAATCTCTTATTTGAGAGAGTTGCTCTTGGGGTAATTTGAGCACATCAGTTTGCGAGTATGTATCAACCCATGACTCGACTAACCGGAAACGATGTAAAATTCACATGGTCGGAAGAATGTGAAAAGTGCTTCTCCGCATTTAAATATATGCTGACAAGTTCACCAGTTTTGGTCTTGCCTGAAACGGATGAACCTTATGCAGTCTACACAGATTCATCTATATTCGATCTTGCATGTGTTTTGATGCAAAAGGGCAAGGTGATTGCCTATGCATCAAGGCAATTGAGAAAACTTGAAGGGAACTATCCGACCCATGACCTCGAAATGTCTGTGGTGGTGTTTGCCTGGAGGATTTGGCGTTCCTATTTGTATTGAGCCAAGGTGCAGATCTTCACCTATCATAAGAGCCTGATGTACATTTTCACTTAGTCTGAGCTAAACCTAAGGCAAAGGCATTGGATGGAATTTGTGGCTGATTATGATGTGGAAATTGCTTATCATCCAGGCCAGGCCAACTTGTTTGCGGATGGACTAAGCAGGAGATGAACTTATGTGTCAGCTGAAAAGGAGTCTGAAGATCTTGCAAGAATGATCCGGACATTGCAATGCACTGTCTAAGGATCAAGAACCGTTGGGTCTGGAAGCAGCAGACCAAGCGGATCTTCTCACAAGGATCCGGATTGTGCAAGTCAAGGATGGGACAATCTTGGTCAATGGACGGGTCAGTGTGTCTAATGATAAGGAGCTTAATTAAGGATGAGATCCTGAAGCAAGCACACTCATCTAAATTCTCAGTTCATCCTTTTCAGACCAAGATGTATCACGACTTAAAGAGATACTATCATCGGATCGGTATGAAACAAGATGTGGCTAAATAGGTGGAGAAGTGACCAATTTGCCAACTTGTCAAGGCTGAGCATCATTTTTCCGAGTGGGTTTTTGCAGAACATGCCCATTCCGGAATACAAGTGGGATCATATCACAATGGGTATTCCAGAAACAAAGAATAAGAAGGATAAGGTCTGGGTGGTTGCGGACCAATTGACCAAGTCTGCTCACTTCTGTGGGAGAGATAGTCCGAAAGTATATGGATGAGATAATCAGGTTACATAGAGTATCGGCCGTCATAGTCTCAGATTGGGTCCCTCGATTCACTTCCCATTTCTGGAGAGCTTTTCAGAAAGCCATGGGGACACGAGTGAATATGAGTATGGCCTATTGATATCACTCAAATTACCCTACAAAGTGATTTTTTTACTCTCTCAAATAAGAGGTCGAGTTGTAGTACTTAGGGATTGAATCCACAGGAGTGTGAGCACACAATAAACTCAATCAATCGCGATCAATCTATCAACTTCTGTTTTTTAGTTTATATATTGTCCAAATCTAAGATCTCAACTATCGTTTGTGGATCATGAGAAAGTGTCGATCGATACTATATATTGATAGTCGATCGATACACCTTTCAAAACATCGATCGTTAGACCGATAGGGTTGTCGATCGATGTTTCTTCTAGAAAAATTTAGCAATCGGGTTTGATGTGTTCACTAGGTTTCCTAGATCATCTGCTGTTTGTTTCTAGGAATCCTAGTTCAATTAGAACCAATTCAGGTAATAGACCATGTTGTCGCATGCGCCTAATTATTTAAGTTCAGGGTTCTAGTTCGCTACTGATTCATTAGCACTACTTCGTAAGGCCCCATGGTGGCCGCCAACTGTTGAATCTGAGTTTGTTTAGGTCGATTGACAGACAACTAAACTCGATTTGTGGGTTCTTCGAACACGTTTTATTTATAAATATACGATAACAAACGTGTTTACAATGAGACCTAGGAAAAGAAAAGAGGTCGGAGCTTTGTTGAAAACACCGACAAGATTACAACGAAGATTGATTGGTTGTCAAATCTTAAATCTTGTCGTCAGAGGTGTTGTGTCTTTTTTTCTGATTCCCTTTTGCCTTCCTCTTTCTTCTCCTTATATAGCTTATCTCCGCTCTTCAATCGTTTGCCCTAGAACTTGTTTCCCTAAAATCCCAGGCCTTGAGGTCGTGCTTAAGGGGCCGTTAAATTGAAGGGAAGGAAGCCTTTGTGAGTCAGCTAAGTTTAGTCGAGCTTAGCCGACCGATCAGTCGGTTACTTTCTCAGATAAGCTGACCGTTGGGGTCTCCAAGCCAACTCAAGCTAACTCATTGGCTTAATCGGGTCGAAATCGATCGGGCTCGAGATGTTGATGGGCTGAGTCTCGTTATTCGATGCGCCTTGTGGAGGGATATGAAATACCTCTCCAATAGTTTCCACAATGTGTCATCATTCCTTTCTAAATTAGAATAATGGGGTCATAGTAGACACTCCAACCCCTCTGCATCTTCTAGAAAATCATCTCAATCTTTTATTTTTTAAATATGCTGAAGAGAGAGAGAGAGGGGAACCATAAACACACATATTTTTACCTTCCAGAATTGCAGGAGGAATCATGTTCGTCATATTCCAAGCCCCAAGGCAAGCAAGTTAAGTCAAATTTGGTTGGAGTTTAGCTTTGGTTCCCTTAAACATTTTCAGCAAGTGTGGTCATAGTTGACAGGTAATCGACTTTGGTATCTCTAGTGCACTCTGTAGTCAGTAAGTCTAAGAATGGTGTTAGAGAGTGGTTAGATAACAAGTAAAAATTGAAAAAGTTCATCATCCCCTTCTTGAATCAATAAAAACCTTTTTGAAAACATTTAATAAGACTCAAAATAAACTAAATATCAGTAAACCTCCTCCCCAGACTTGAATTACACTGTCCTTGGTGTATATGCAGTCGAAGTTTGGTGAGAACATAAATCATAAGGACAAAATTTAACAAGGAAAATGATTTACCTGCTCGCTGATGTCAGTATCGATCGACACAATAAAATGGGTGTTGATCGGTTCTGGTGCCGCACAGTCGATCGGTATTGACATGGTCTTATTGGTCGATGCTTAGAGAAATTTTCTCCTCGGATCTCTTTTTTTTTCTTAAAGACTCAAAATAATTCAAAATGTTAGTAGAACTTCCCCCAAACTTAAACAACACTGTCCCCAGTGTTATACAATCTAAGATTGGTGGGAAAATAAACCATAAGTACTGAATTTAACAAGGTTTCGAGAGTATACCTGTCATTGATGTGAATGTCGATCAACATAGTTATGTGGTGACCGATACTTGCGTTGCTTTGTCGATCAATCCTAGCTAGCCATCGTCGATTCTTGTGCAAACTTGTCTTCCTCGGATCCAATTAAAAATGAAAATCAACACTATATGAAAATAAAACCAAATTTATAACAAACCTAACAATGGTTTTCTGCCTCCCACTCAGCGCTTATTGTCAGTCATTAGCTTGACTTCTGGAAATCTGATTCAGTCCGGATGAGAATGAGAACTTGGTCCAAAATGAGTCTCAATGTCTACTCTCTGAAGCTTTATCATGCTTTTCTGAAAGCCTTCTCCATAGTCTCTTCTCATTTGTCTATCATCTCAGAAATAAGGAATGCTCGAAGCTTTGCAAATGGCTGTAAGAAGCATCTGTTGCGCACTCTAGATTTCCTGACACCATCTGAGAAGTGAGGAATCAATGATAACTGAGGACCACCCTTGATCCTTTTTCTCTTCTTCCAATTCTTCCACTTCATTCCCCCATACTTGTTTGATGGCCTATCATAGCTTATCAACAAAATTCATCTAGCAAGCAACTTAGCAAATATTGTCTGACTATCCCCTCTACTAACCTCATTTCTTACATATATAAAAGTGTAGGGTTTACGTGGCCTTTTTCAACATTGCTTGTAAATCTCAACCCTTGCTGAGAATATGTTGCATGCTGATGATTATCAAATATCCCGTTGTAGGAACCTAGATGCACACTTCTATCTGGTGGAATAGGAGACCTAACTTCAAATACAATGCATGGAACCGAAATCTTCACAAGATCATGTATCCTCTTCACTCTTTTGTGAAACCCATCGGCTTCTTCTGTGCAGATAGCTGGTCTCTGATGTTTTGGGAAAACATGATGTGAGGTCTAACACTTGTGCACTCTTTCCTCACTCGGTTCCAGCTCAACTTTGTATCCTGGCAACTCGTCCAAAGGTGGGTGTGAGTCGATTTCGGGTGGGAGTTGTTGATCGATAGAATCAGGTGGGTGGCAATTGGTATCATTAGGCGGGTGTCGATCATTGTTAGCCTTTGGTGAAGTCTCCATATATTTTTTCCGAAATGTGTTAATCGTCATCAAGCTTCTTCTCCAAGTCCTGGCAAAACTTTTTAGGCTGTTTTTCATCCTCTAGTTCCAAGAAATCTTCGATAATCGACTGACCAAACTCTAGTGTTTAATCCGCAATGTCGTGAGAGCAACTCGATCTTTCAGATATTTCAAGAGGTACCAATTGACAACAGATATATGTGCCGGTCGATACTGAGGTATTAGTGTCGATCGACGCTGAGGTCTTAGTGTCGATCGGCACTGGAGTCGGATCACTAATATCCGCTTCTTCTGATCGGAACTTAAACATCAGCTCCTTCTCCCAGCCTTTAACCATCTTGTCCAGCATATCATCAATCTTCCTCTGTCGAGTTGCTGCAGCTTCATAGGGAAATTTGTTGAGGAAGATGCTTTTAATGTCCTCCCAGCAGGTTAAAGATCCTAGCTGCACTTGACTGAACCATCTAAATTTATCTCCAAATAAATAATAAAGGAAGATCGTGCAGATAATGTGGTCTACAGCTATTTCATGTTGCTCGCTCGCTTAGGCTAGCTCCTCAAGTTATTTGATATGGTCTCTGGGATCTTGGTGAAGAAGACCATGAAAGGGGTCCTGACATCTCCCATCATACCATTCACGGCTCAGATCAAAGTCATTCATCTCAGCAACAACAATCACATCAAGGATTACAGAGCCATGTGCATTAATCAATTATCCTGCATTGTTAAGAGGGCGGCCTTCTTCGTCTCTTAATATTCCATTCTCGTCGAATTCAAGTATAAGCATTTTGACCTTCTATGTATCCCTGTAAGTGGTGTTTGTCATCGGGTGAACAGTGTCACGATGAACAATGTCACGGTGAAAAGTGTGGCGATTAACAGTGTCAATCAACAAAGAATGAATAGTGTCGATCGACGGTGGATGAAAGTGTCGACTGATGGCAGATGAATAGTGTCAATCGACGGTGGATAAATAGTGTCGTTTGACGACGGATGAAAAATGTTGATCGACGCAGGATGAACAGTGTAGAGATGAACATTAGCAATATCAACATTATCAGCATGAATAGTGTCATTCGATTCTTGGTTCACGCTGTCGACCGGTGCTAATTGGAGGGTGTTGATCGATACTTCCCTCGTAGACTTACGGATCGTGCATAGACCAATAGAGTCCTTTGAAGAAACCAAAAAAATTCTCTTCATTGTTGTTCCCGGTACTAAGATGTATGTACCTGAAACAGAAGAAAAAAAAGTAAATAAACTAGTATTGAAAAACCTAGACAAAATCAAACAAACTGATTTTAATAGCGATCCATGCTCCCCAGCAACGGTGCCAAATTTGATATCACTCAAATTACCCTAAAGAGTGACTTTTACTCTCTCAAATAAGAGGTCGAGTTGTAGTACTTAGGGATCGAATCCACAGGGAGCGTTGGCACACAATAAACCCAATCAATCGCGATTAAGCTAGGCTAATAGATTTAATATGCAGTAAATAAAGTAAAGCAGGTCGAACAAGGTAGTTGTTCTAAAGAGTTTGATTGGGTTCTTTGATGGAAAGATGGTTTGCTAGATCTATGGTTTCATGCATCAAGATTATAGAGATATAGAATGTAAACAATATGTGATGACAAACCTAGAACTAAAACTTATGTTATAATCTATCAACTTCCGTTTATTTAGATTATCTATTGTCTAGATCTAAGATCACAATTGTCGTTTGTTGATCTTGAGAAAGTGTCGATCGATACTATATATTGATAGACGATCGATACACCTTTCAAATTGTCGATCAATACACGATGAGGTTGTCGATTGATGTTTCTTCTAGCAAGCTTTAGCGATAGGGTTTGATATGTTCACTAAGTTTCCGAGATCAACTGTCGTTTATTTCTAGCAATACTAATTCAATTAGAATCAATTCAGGTAATAAACAATGTTGTCGCGTGCACCTATTTCTCTAAGTTCAGGGTTCTAGTTTGCGACTCGAGAACACAAGCAGTAAAAACAATTCAATTGAAAGATATCTATTTACCACCCTAGAAATTCTATAGTCTTGGCTAATCCATCAAGAACCCTAATTAACCCTAAATCTAGCAGGTTGATCTATTCAAGCATGATAGTTGTCACAAAAAGCCATAGATGAATAGATGAAATTGCAATAGAATAAATATAAAACAAAGGAGTTCCAAGAGGACTCTGAAGGATTTCCTCTCTTCTCTCCTAACTAAGAACAATGAATACAATAAAGCTTAGTCATTAACAATGGCTGAGAAAACACATAAATAAGGTTTTAGGTCATCCATATGTATTCTGGTAGTTTGTGGTAGCTTCTGGGCTTAAGTCGGTTCTGAAATATACTCGGACATTCTAGCATCACTGTCCATCGATACCAAGGCTGTGTCATCGATCCAGGTTCCTTCATTCCTCGGCAACTTCCTCACGCGAGGCAGACTGACCTATCGCCAGTAAAACGGGAATAACTTCTGCTACATGATGCTGATTGACCTTAAACCAGTGGCATTGAAAAAAAAACTCAATGATATATCTTTTTGTAAAAGATGGGCACAATCTAACAGTGGAAGGGCTTCATCATTGGCCAAACATATGATGCATCAATGCTGTTCTGCACCTCAAATCTCGA
>CAJHQP010009043.1:0-24131 GCA_905132765.1 Moricandia arvensis
AAAAAGATTAAGAAACATTCAACCTCATTTTGCTCTGATCGTGATGAGGTCGATCGGACGCTCGTAGTGTTGATGTCGATCATGTTTTCAATGCGAGCGTCGATCGATTTCACCAATAATAGTGTCGATCGATGCTGAGCCGATGTCTTGTTGAGCGTCACTCCATTCGTCAATACTCTCTGAGAAAACAGCTGTATGCTGAAGATCATCAAAGACCTCACGTAGAGATCCATATGCACACTCATCTGGTGAATAGAAATTCACACTCAAAAACACACACTAGGAACCCAACTTCACAGAGGTCACTGTACATCTCGTTTTTTTGTGTTTAAAACCAGCAGCTTACTTCTGTGCAGATAGTGTCTAGGATGTTTAGGACATCAGAGATGTGATGGTCTGACACGTGCATTCTGCCTCTTCAACCTGTCCTTCTTCAATCATGTAACTGGCTGTTCGTCCAACACATGAGTGTCGATCGATGTCGGATGAGCCGTGTCGATCGCATGATGGCGCGTTTGGTGTTGATCGATGCAGTAGAGGTGCGTTGTCGATCGATGATATCGGTTGACTGTAAATCATGCTAGCTTTTGGTGAAGTTTACAGATTTTATTCCTCGAAGTGTGCTGCATCGTCATCAAGCTTCTTGCTCGAGTTCTGATGCATATCTATAACCATTCTTCTAGATCATAGTGGCATTCTACTCGAATGCACATACCCAGTTGTTCTTATATCTTTTGGCTCCAGAGACTCCGATGGTGATGTTTCTTTCTACATTCGCAGCACGATAACAGACTTAAATACATCAGTGTCTCGTAGTTGTGAGTCTGCATATGTCCTGAATATAACTCGATCTTCATGGAATCGAGTGGTGTTCGATGTAATAGCGGGGACAAAAATATAGTTTTGTCAGATTCGATGCTGAGGTTTGAGGGTCGATGCAACACGTTTGAGATCTTAGTGTGATCGCTGCTGAAGTCAGATCACTAATGTCGCCTTCTTCTACACTGCTCAGCTCTCCATATCAATATCTCTTCTTCTATACATATATCTCAACGTAGATATCCACCTCGATCTCATATTGCATTCAGTATTCATGAGAAATTGCGTGAGAAGCATTCGTGTATGTCATTCCAGTTCAGTGGAGCAGATCCTGGTGGCAACTTCTTGAACCAACGCGCTGCTTCTCCAGCAATATGATTATTGGGAATAGTTTGCAGAAGTAGTAATCTTCAGAGACTCCATTGCACTTAATGGTCGACGCTAAATCATTGAATGATTCGAAGGTAGTTATTGGGACATCATGAGGAGACCATGAAAGGCATGCTGACACAAGAGAGATATATGTATAGCATTGCAGCTCAAAGACACTTCTTGTGTGTGCAGAGCATGCATCGCAGACCTTTTGCGTAGAAATCCTCAGCAATGTTTGTAGTCTCTAAGTGCCTTTTGTCGTCAATCCAGAATTCACCAAGTACAGCTGTGGCATCAGGATTGTAGTTCCCTGTGCATGATCAATCCCTGCAATGTTGTGCGCACGACCTCTTTTCGTCTCGTCACGATGCCATTCTTGTCAACTCTCAGTATGAGTACTTCGACTTCTTTTCTATCTTCTCGCAAGTAGTATCAATCCCGTGAAGTGTGGGTGTCGATCGATTTCATGATGTTAGTAATCGATCGACGGTGACATATGGGTGTCGATCGATGCTCGCTTCTCTTTGCTAGCAATCACTGCTTGGAGCGGTGTCGACTGCCCTCGTAGACTTATGGATCGTGCGCGAATAAACATGTTCTTTTTTTGAAGAACCCAAAAATTCTCTCCTCATTGCTTCCTGATATTAGTATGTACCTGAAACATAAGAATTTTTTTTTATGTAAGTAAAATTATATAGAAAAATACCTAGACTAAATCAAACAAATTGAGTCTAATGGCAAATTGAGTCTAATGCTTCCTGGTGTCAGATGATTGGTGGAATGAACGTGTAAATGTCTGTTTATTTCTCTGGTTTGTGTCTGGTTCTGTTTTGTTCTATTTATGTGTCTGGTTCTCAGAAATGAACCACTGGTACTTTTAGAGACACGAAACTAATTATATTTATGTATGTGATTCTGTTTTGTCTTATATCTTATTTTTGTTTTTCTTATGTTATATAGGAGTGTCATGGGTTTAGAAGATCCATATGCAATGAGATTGCTAATATGGATCTGTTTGAAGCAGAATTTTGTGTGTAGTTGTAACTGGAGTTGAAAGCATGGAGCGCTCAACATGGAGAAGGAAGTTTGGATTCTAGAGTGGGTGGAGATGATGGTGATGAAGTTGATTTTGTTGATATTCCAGCAGCAGAGACTCAAGCACTGAAGACAGAAACTCAGCCACAAGCTCAGTCTGAAACTCAAAAACAAACTCAAGCTGGAAGTTCAAGAGAAAAAGAAAGCGTAAGGAGAAAGATATGTCTGTAAAAGCTTGTTGTAAAACGGACTGAAGCTCTTGAAGTGATGAATAGGATACCGGAGGCGGATGTAGGAGCGTGAAGAAGCCTCTAGTGTTGAAATTGTGCTAGAGATACTATATGCATTGCCTGGAGTGAGAGAGTGCTCTCTGTTATATGAAGAAGAAGTTGAACTTCTTATAGATAATGAAGGGAGCCGAAAGGGGCTTTATAAAATGAAGACATATTTAGCTAAGACTAAGTTTCTGGAGCTTAGGACCAAGATAAAACTTGATATTGACTAGTTGTGAGTTTGAGTCTAAACCCTTTCGTGATCTTGTGGGAACTAGTATGGAACTTGTTGGAACTAGTATGTAACTTGTTGAAACTAGTATGGAACTTTTGGTATTACTTTATAGTTTTGTGATTTTGATCTGATCTTTGTATGAACCTTGTTGGCCTTGAACTTGTTGTAATATAGCTTGCTTGTTGTTGTTTTGAGTAGATGATTCTCCTTATTGTTTTTGCTTGTGTATATACTAACAAGTCATACTTGTTTCTTGAACTAGTGGCGATATGATTTGATGATGATTTATTCAATGATTTTGTAGATGCCTTCGAATGAATCAAAGAACTTTTGAAGCTTTGTGTAAGATGTTAATTGAGCGGTATGGATTACAAGAGTCTCACAATGTCTACCATTTAGGAATCTGTTGCGATGTTTCTCGAGGTTGTTGGTCAGGATAAGACTGTGCGGGATATTGGTGCAAGGTATCAAGTATCATTGGATACAATAAAAAGGAAGCTTGATGATGTATTGAGTGCTCTTCTCAAGTTTTCAGAGGATACACTAAGACCAACAATAAGGTGAATTTGCAAGAGTAAATCTTGTTTTGAGAATGATGATCGGTATTGGCCTTATTTCAAAGATTGTATTAGGCACTTGATGAAACTCATGTCCCGGTTCGCCCTCCAAGTCAAAATGCAGAAGCATATAAAGGCAGAAAGCAAGATCCTACAATGAATGTTCTTGCTGTATGTAACTTCGATGTGAAGTTCATATATGCAATTGTACATGGTAGAGCACATGATACAAAGGTGTTGACTCATTGTGTGAAGGAATGAGGCTTCTTTCCCACATCCTCATCCTGGAAATTATTATCTATTTGACTCCGGATATCCGACCAAGACAGGGTATCTTGGTCTGCATCGTAGAATGCGATATCATTTCGGTTAGTTTGCTATAGGAGGACCACCATTTACTGCACGAAGAGTTGTTTAACCGAAATCATTCAGGTTTGCGATCAGTGATTGAGAGGACATTTGGAGATGGAAAGCAAAATGGATGATTTTGGATCGTAAGCATTCAAAGTATGGTCTGGTCAAATGGATTAAGCTAGTAACAGTGATGATGGCACTGCACAACTTCATACGTGATTCACATCAGGAAGATCATGATTTTGTACAATGGCAAAGTGATGATGATGGAGAAGGAGAAGAAGCTGATAGTGATGGTGGTGATGAAGAATAAGATGAAGGTGATGATGATGATGGTGGTGGTGGACATATTGTATATGAGCCAACAATTATAGAGTGATGGAAGATTTGCGTAAGAACATCACAAATGAATATGGTCGAGGTTGTTTACCGTATTAAATATTTTAGTTAATGACTTGATTTTTCTTCGCTTATAACTTTGATTATTATTTATGTTTTATCTATTTAGACTTGATGTATTATTATTTAGCTCACGTTTTGTGATATTTTTTTTTCAATTTAACTTATGATTTATGACTAAAAATGTTGTTATATTTTAAAATATTTGACTCAAAATGTTGTTATATTTATATATTTGACAAAAAAAATTATTACCAATTAAATATAATAATTATGGACGTAAACATATTTAAACTCACAAATTTATAAATATAATGTATGAATTAAAAGAAAATAGCCACAGCGTCTGCCAAACAACAACACTAATCTGCGTTCAATGTCAACTTCCTGCATCAGGGTTAATCTCTTGCGTTGTCAAAACGAACAACAATCTGCAGATGCGGCTGAGGCTGCGGCTTCTTCTGCTAAACGAACAACAACAATCTACGTTTAACGCCAGCCGCAGCCTCAGCCACAGAAAGCTGCGTCTACCAAACGAACAGTAAGTATAAATTGGTTTTATGATAGAGTGTTAGTAACAGGTTTGACACCGCTAAATCAAGTCTAGAGAAGAAGTTTCTCTTGTTAGATTACTTTAACTCGGGAAAGACTGTCGCTGAAGGCCGTGTTGTTTCCATAAATCGAGAGGATAAAGTCCACTTTGTCCCGTTAGGTGAAAATGCTTGGAGGTCTTCATTGTAGTGGAAAAGATTGGGGATTCAAGAGTTTGGAAACCAAATTCAGAAGTTGAATTCATATCCGATGCTCTAGATAGCACTGTGGCTTGGCCTAATTCCAAAGTTAAATTTGTCTGATGCTTGTATGTTTGATAGCTACGTTTTAAAACTTTGGTGTGTTGTTAGGGAAGTTTTGTGTTGTTGGATGTTGTTGAACATGTATGTCAACTGGATATGTAATCTTTTAATGTTTAATATTAATTATATTAAATATTAAGTTTCATTTATATTTAATTTTTATTGTAGTACACTTTTAAATTAATTGAAAACAAGAATGCTACAAAAACCAAATCTGTAAAATATATGGCATGGGATTGATATCAGAAATAGAGTGCTATATTAAAAATATTTAAATAGCAAAAAGGAAATCACTATCTAAACTAAAACATAATGTAGCAGAAGCGAAAAGTTCTATCTTAAGTGAAGACCTATTATCGCGGCCGATGATACATCGTACCTAATAAAGCAATAGTATCATGCAATAAACGTTTTCCCAGTGCAATTATTACTCATTTTTCTTGTAGTGGTTCATATTATTGATTACACTCTCTTGTCTCAAAATAATCTATGAATCATAGTTAGCTATTCTAGAAAAATCATGAAGAACATCCTTGTGTAGAAATCTATAAATAACCCATAGCAATGAATCAATCATCAGTTTGATATTAAGCTTATGGAATCCCTAAATCTAACAAGTGGTTACTCAAACATGATCAGAGAAATTTTTTTTTTAATATAATGCATATATAAATTCACAGGAGTTGCCAAGAAGACTCCCGAAGGGAATTATTCACTTCTCTCCCAATCTCAAAATAAAAACTTAAAAGAAAGCTAAAGAAACCGTAGCCGTAACCAAGGGCTGGAAAATAAGTTAAATAGCTTAAAACACGTTCATGGACTTCTTTGTAAATATAAAAAACTTTGGGACAACTTCTAATATTTGAAACTTGCTTTAAACTCCCTTGGTTTTTGTCCTAAAAATGGCGTCTTTTGATGCCATGGTGATGTCGCTCGATGCTGTTCATAAACCTCGACAGTTTTCTCTCGCGCTTAAGAGACACCACTCTTCAAATAACAAGTCATGGTGAAAAATCGATAAACACCTTGATATATCAACTCCACCAGATTAATCCTTTGCTTGCCCCAAGCAAAACATAAAATGAGGTTTGAAAACATAGGATCTCGCCTTTCCAACCACCTCTACTGTGGGAACATAATTCACACCGTCAATTTCCGTAAATTAAGAAAAAGTCAAGAAACCCTAACTTTCCCTGAAGTCCCGGATTCTCTACAAGAGCCAACGACAAGTAATCGTATAAAACGCGAAAAGTATGAAAAGATAACAAAACGAATTTAGAAACAATAGATCTTTATTTCTAATTTGCGTACGAGCACTCAAGAGATGAAAGCCTACATTGAAGCTTGTTTGGAAACGGGATCACAAAGCAATTTGTATAACACAAGCATTAAAACGAGACTAAGTTTGCTAGCTCTACCACCTATGTCGAGAGAAACCTATGTGAATGCAACTCGCGTAGTAATACACGAAAAATACGAAAAGGTTTCAAGAATTTAGGACTGGACCTTAAGAAAGGCTGCCTACGTACCCCTTTCGAGTTCAAGTCGGATGTAGACCAAGAGATCGAACTGCCGGAGCAAGTTCGTCTTGTAATAGAGTCCCAATCATAGAACCGAGCTTGTCGAGAAGATAGCTTAGGGTTCTTAGTGCAGTGAGTTGTAGAGTCTAAGGAAACCAATAATCATTGAACAAAGATGGAGAAACGTCTGAGTATAAATCTGTCCTTCTAGCCACCTAAGTTCTAAGTTCTTATAAGCTAAAAGAGCTTCTCTAGTTCTAAATCTTCGGGTCCCTGTGCCTTTAAATTCAGCTCCCCTTATATATGTCTTCTGGGTCAGTTCTTCTTTTCTTTTTTTGCCCCTAGGTTGAGTTTATCGCTTCGCGAAATATTCCTTTTTTATCTCTATCTCCATTATCATCTTGGAAACTTGACATTTATCTTCCAATTCGCGAGATTTATCTTCCTCTGCGAGTAAAGATACGCCTTCATAACATTGTTGGGCTCAATTTCGTATCAAACTGCAAGTGGGTCTTTAGCCGCGTTCTAGGCCTCTTTGGAACGTATTTCGACTTAAACGTTTTTACAATTTCTTCGAAAGAACGTTTAATGATAAGAAGTTGCTTTAGCTAGGAAGTTCACACTTCTCGTATAGCTTAGGCAACTGCGGTGTTGAGTTTACCGCTGCTGTTTATACGATAACCATGAAATTCATTCGGGGAAAAGAGTCTTCGCGGTTTTTATAGTAAAATCCCAACGATAACTCCAATCGAGACAAAACAAGGGGTCGATCGGCTGAGGTTCTACAGAACGCATAAGATCTGGTTTATGTCTGGCCCAACTCACCTCGGGGCTAGTTGACAGTCTTGCTTGGTCCAACTCGCCCATTCGGCGAGTTGACCGTCTTGCTTGGTCCAACTCGCCAAATGGGCGAGTTGATCGTCTTGGTTGGTCCAACTCGTCCGTTTGGCGATTTGACCATCTTGGTTGGTCCAACTTGCTGAACGGGCGATTTGGCCGTCTTGGTTGGTCCAACTCGTCGAACGGGCGAGTTGACCGTCTTGCTAGGTCCAAAACTCGCCGAATGGGCAAGTTAAACCGTCTTGCTTGGTCCAACTCGCCGGATGGGCGAGTTGACCGTGTTGCTTGTCCAACTCGCCGAAACGGGCGAGTTGGATGATTGAGCCTTACAGTTGTTTCGTTGTTTCGATTCTCGGGATCCGTTTGTTCGAGGCTTAGAGCAACCTTACAGATCGTTAGAATCATGCAATTCTAGCGAGCGGTTTGGCAAGTTAGGCAGAATCAATGGTTGAAAAGGTCCGTTGAAAGTGGTATACTCATTCCTCTAAGAGCGGAATGTAGTAGGATTGGGTCTGCGCCTTATGAAGGCTGCCTACGTACCTTGTAAAAGGGATCAAGCCTTTCGTGTTTCGTCCTCGAATTGAGGTTCTTATTTCCTGTTTTCCAGTGAGACCTTTATGGTTTAGATGTGTGTCGTTTAGAGATTATAGGGCATGTTTCTGCCAATGGAATTGTATATTGGACCTTTGTCATCCTCGAGACTAGCCTCGCATGCCGTTTACTTTGGCCGAGTGTGGCCGTATTTAAGTTACCGGGACCGGCATTGTATGGCTTTGGATCCCATCCGCTTTGTGACCCTTTTTTATAAATAAATTGTTTCGCGTTTTAAGAGCGCGTTTGTATTCGTGTGAATGTGGAGGAAGAGTATGAGTTGACATCTCATAATCTAACTCTGGGTGAAATGCTATACTCATGGTCTGTTTTGAGAGTTTTATGCAGTGTAAACCTACTGGATTTCTGAAGACGTTTGAGTATTAGCCAAGAGACAAATTTTGGGATCTCATATCAGGGTGTTTGATACTATGCTTAGAGATGTTAGAGACCAGTTTGCTGGGTTTAGGGTAAGACCTAGGTCTAATCACGGTTTTTAGGGGGTGCGATGACTACTTTGGCTTACGTTTCCCGTGTCGCTTTCGACCTGATTCCCTCCCGCTTTAAAGTCCACGATATGTTCTCGGCTTATACGAATTGTATGGTAGGAATCGAGCTTCTCTTTGGGGACAATTTTAAGTCTCCCGAAAGTGTTGACCAAAATTTTAGATTTCTTTTATAGAGATATTACTCTTGTGTCGGGTGTTCGAGAGATATCTCTATGAGAGGCTTAGTCTGTTTAGGACGTTGAGAGTTTGTTGTGATCAGCAACAAACTTATTGGTATATATTACTGTTTTTGAATCTTCGCGAAGGATACGTGTTTAAGAAGGTGTGGGTATTTTATTGTCAAGAATGAACTGTTTTTAAGGTGAGAATTCCGTTTCAGAAAGTTTTGACGAAAACAGTTCTTCGAGCGTCAGTGACGTCTCGCTGTGTTGAAGGTTGAGTTTTCTTTATGTGCCGCTTTTTACTTGTAAAACTTGTGGGTTTAGAGTAAACTTTAGAACATATTGGACTTGTTCGTTTGTCGACAAGTTTAAGTTTTCCGTTAACCGTTCGGTGGTTACGACTAAGTTTCGATATATTAAGAATTTATTGTATGATTTCCGATTCTGGGTTATACGATAGTTATTTGCACTTGGCGTGTTAGGCTAATCGTGGATTGTCGTTTTGCTGTTAAGTGATTGGATGGAGCAGTGGTCGCTCAAACATTTTGGCTTGGTCTGAAGCATTTGTTCAGCCACATAGCCGAGGACGTTGCTGGTCACGGATTAGGCTATGCTACGTTCGTGTTAACATTATGGTCATGTTAGTTTAGAAATGTCCTAAAGAGGATGCCGAATTCCGGTTTGGATTTTTATCGGAAGGCGTAATTGGCAGAGGGCCAAAGAGAGTTTGTCGAGATTAATGGGCCGAGTCGGAGTTTACCGTGCTAAGATGGCCAATGGTGTTATAAACGATTTTCCTTTTAGGTATCGGTTACACGATGATTTTTCGTATAATGTTTGCTTATAATCATACGAAAATTGTTTTGTTTTTGGATGATGAAGACAAAGCCTAAGAGGCTCGATAAAGAACTCGTGCGAGATGATTGCGTGCGCGGATGGAACCGAGGGAGATGGGAGGCGTAAGCCAGCGAGCTGCATGGCTAAATAATGAGATATGTAAGATCGTAGTGAAAGAGATAAAGTTTAGTTTTTTCGTTGAGAGACGAGTCACATGACTTTGTTTTTAGCTATACGCAAATTTTCAAAAACACTTCTTCGTAAAACTTGCTACGAAGGATGTTTCGCGTAAGTTTTACGAGAAGTGAATGGCATAGAAGTATATTGAGAATGTCTCTCACAGATTACTCGTGATATTTGCGAACAGGGAATGTGTTTTCCTCATTCTCTTTTCTGCATTGCAAAGTCGTTTTTCATGACACCAATTTTGTTTTCTCGTAAGCTATTCCGTATAAAATGGATGATCGGTTTTATGAGGTATCGCATTGCCTAAATGATTTTCTGTCTACTGCTGCGAGAGTTTTCTTCGACGAAAGCGTTATCTTGATGCCGAGAATTTTTTTTTTAAGTGTGGGAGTATACGGATATAGTATACGTACCTACTCCCTTCCTTTTTTACAAAATAAAACGGCTGAACCGATATTTTGAAGGGTTGTGTACATTTTTTCTTTCAAAGATTGGGATGATCGACAATCGAGGTCGGTTTAAAGACGACGCTAGGATCTTCACTTGGTGAGTTTCGGGTTGATGACTAGGATATGTCGGTTTTAAGACGATGTTCGCATTTGTAGTTCTTTCTTTCTTTAGGAAGTGAACTGAGTATGCGTGCCTATCGTTTTTCGGTTTTCTGAGAGTTTAGATCGGTTTGCAAGATATGCCTGAACAGTCACATAACAATCGACCGAGACAGAAAAATGCCTAGGACTTAGCTTGCTAGACTATTCTCCCTAGATCCTAAGTTTCTTAAAGTTTTATGGCGATCTCTGAAGCGGTTTATTTCATAGTACTTTCCTACGAAAATTCAAAGTATGATTTCAAAAACTTCCAAGTCGGCCATACCTTAGTTTTCTCAAAGTTTTGGGTTAGACTCTTCTCTTTTTTTTTTTGCTCATCTCCCCGTCCTCTTCTCGTGTGTGTATGCCCCTTAAGATTGGTAAAAAAATTAGTTCTTCCTGGCCGCGTTTAGGCTCGAACCTGTCTTGCGGTTTTGGTTAGTCGATCCATATTTTTCGATATTGGTGTCTATCCTTTGAAACTTGACATTTATTTTTCGAACTTGACTTTTATCTTCTCCTGAAAATAAAAGATATACCTTCATAATATCATTGGGCTCGATGTAAATGTGCTTTTAGTCGTGTTTCAGACCTTTTCAGGCTGCTTTTCGACTTAAACGCTTTTACGATTTCTTCGAAAGGTTACCTTTGATATAACGTCAATTTTTATAGGAATGTTCAAATTAATTGTACAGTTGAGGCGCCTAGGGTGTTAATTTATCCGTTACCGTTTTATAAGATCAATCTGAATTCATACGAGAAAACAAGTCTTTGCGGTTTTTACTGTAAAGTTCCAACGGTAACTCCAATTAAGACGAAACAAGAGAAGTTTCGATCGAGATTCAAAGGAGAACGGATAGATGGAGGTAAGGGCGAGTAGGATGCCCAAGGGGGCGAGTAGGGTGCCCAAGAAGTTGAGTAGGAGCAAGCCAAGGAGTTTAGGCGAGTCTTACTTGTTTTTGTCTTAAAATCTCAATGTAAACTCCGATTGAAATGAAACGAAAAGAGTTTCGATCGATATTAGAAAGAGAACACAAAGGCTAAGCTCATCAGGGCTTTCCCAACTCTCCATGAGGCGAGTTGGAGGGAATAAATCCAACTCGCCATCGAGGCGAGTTTGATGGTGTGCGTCCAACTTGTTTTGATCATAAAATCTCAACGGAAACTCTGATTGAGACGAAACAAAAAGCATTTTGATCGGGTTTCAAAGGATAAAGGATAATTGATCCAAAGGACTGCTCGTTCAGTCCGACTCGCCATCGGCGAGTTGGACGGCTCGTTCGGTCCAACTCACCGAATGGGCGAGTTGGACAGCTCGTTTGGTTCAACTCACCTTTTTGGAGAGTTGGATGGCTCGTTCTGTCCAGCTCGCAGAACGGGCAATTTGGAAAGCTCGTTCGGTCCAACTCGCCGAACGGGCGAGTTGGACTGGTCCGAATCAAGTTTTGATGGTGTGCTGGCGCCGTCATTTCGTAAATGTTTTCAAAAAAATTCTACGAAATTCGTATCATAAATGCTAACTCGTTTCACTTTGTGAAAGATGTTCCATAAATTATTGTCAAGTTTGACTTTACGAAAGCTGTTTTGGAAAATGTTGTTGAGCTTCAATTTTACGAAAGTTATTCCGCGAAATGTCATGAGTTTAGTTTACGAAAGTATGTAAGTGTGTTTTCGTGTTTGGCTGTTCGAAAGCCGTTTTTTTCTGAAAAGTCACGTTTTGGCCTCTGAAACTTTGGCTGTGATGAGCTTAATTATCAGGAGTCGACTTAATCGGAGATTTTCTTATTTCTGCAGGATTGATCCGATGGGATTTTGAGTAGCTTTTTTCTGGAGTAAGTTTAAGTGACAATCATCGAGAATTCACTGAATATGTCACGTAGAATTGAAGCCTGAATTTTTACGAAATCTTAGGTTTCAGAAAACGTTTTAGCAGTGAGGGATACGATCTCTCATTTTGCTTTGTTTAGTTTCGTCAGCCGTTTTAAGTTTCGAGTGATTCAATAGAGATCAACTTCGCTTCTTTAAAAAATTTCGAAAGAACTTCAGCAGTGGGGGTTGTGCGCTCGATTTGCTGTGCTTCCTTTCTCCGTTAGTAATCTAGGGTTTCGGCGCAATTTCTGGGAGATCATATTTTATTTTTTCCGAAAGGTTTTAGAAAAGGTCTTTTGGTCGAATCCTTATGCGCTGAGATTTTTCCAAATCGGGAATGAGACAAACTTTACGGGGTTTGATAGATTTTATCATTTCCCTTTCTGTTTACTGAGAGAAATCACTAGCATGTTTCGGTATTCCGCATGTGGCGAAAATTTGCGACTAGGTTTTTGATTTTCTCAAGCACTGCGGCGTCTGCATAAGCGTTGGTGATGGGAGCAGTCACTGCTGGAGTTGTTTTACCAGCGTTGTTGCAAGATGATGTATTGTCTTTCGTATTTCCAGACATTGTTTTAATCAAGAGATTTGTGGCCATGAGTTAGAGTAATCCGACCCCCCCTTCTTCTAGCGCCAAACTATGGGAACCGAAATTCACACCGTCGATTTCCGTAAATTAAGAAAAGTAAAGAAATCCTAACTTTCCATGAGGTTCTGGATTCCCTGCAAGAGCCAACGACAAGTAATCGAATAAACGCAGAAAGTATGAAAAAATAACAAAACAAATTTAGAAAACAATAGATGTTTATTTCGAATTTGCGTACGAGCGCTCCAGAGAAAAAAAGCGTACATGAAGCTAGTCTGGAAACGGGATCACAAAAAAATTCATATAACACAAGCAGTAAAACGAGACTAAGTTTGCTAGCTCTACCACCTATGTCGAGAGAAACCTATTTGGCAGCAACTCACGTAGCAATAGAGGAAAAAGACGAAAAAGGTTTGAAGGATTTGGGACTGGACCTTAAAAAAAGCTTCCTACGTATCCCTTTCGAGGATCAAGTCGGACGTAATTCAATTAAAATAGTGGACCAAGAGATCGAACTGCCGGAGCAAGTTCGTCTGGTAATCGAGTGCCAGTCATAGAAACCGAGCTTGTCGAGAATAAAGCTTAGGGTTTCTTAGAGCAATGACTTGTAGAGATGGAGAAACGTGTGAGTATAACTCTGTCCTTCTAGCCACCTAAGTTCTAAGTTCTTATAAGCTAAAAGAGCTTCTCTAGGTCTAAATCTTCGGGTCCCTATGCCTTTAAATTCAGCTCCCCTTATATATGTCTTCTGGGTTGGTTCCTCTTTCCTTTTTTCCCCTAGGTTGAGTTTATCTCTTCGCGGAAATATTCCTTTTTATCTCGATCTCCATCATTATCTTGGAAACTTGACATTTATCTTCCAATTCGAGAGATTTATCTTCCTCAACGAGTAAAGGTATGCCTTCATAACATTGCTGGGCTCAATTTCGTATGAAACCGCAAGTGTGTCTTTAGCCGCGTTCTAGGCTTCTTTGGGCCGTATTTCGACTTAAACGTTTTTACGATTTCTTCGAAAGAATGTTTAATGATACGACGTCGCTTTATCTAGGAAGTTCACAGTTCTCTTATAGTTTAGGAAAACTGTGTTGTTGAGTTAACCGCTGCCGTTATACGATAACCATGAAAATTCATTCGGGGGAAAAGAGTCTTCGCGGTTTTTATCGTAAAATCCCAACGATAACTCCGATCGAGACAAAACGAGGATTGGATCCCCCGAGGTTCTACGGAAGGCATAAGATCTGGTGTATGTTTGGCCTAAATCACCTAGGGGGCGAGTTGATCATCTTGTTTGGTCCAACTCGCTGAATGGGCGAGTTGACTGTCTTGCTTGGTCCAATTCGCTGAATGGGCGAGTTGACCGTCTTGCTTGGTCCAACTCGCCGAAAGGGCGAGTTGACAGTCTTGCTTGTTCCAACTCGCCCGTTCAGCGAGTTGACCGTCTAGGTTGGTCCAATTCGCCTGTTCGGCGAGTTGATCGTCTTGCTTGGTCCAACTCGCAGAATGGGCGAGTTAACCGTCTTGACCAATTTTGACCCCAACATCTACAATGTTGTAAGCCACATCAAATCAGTAACAACCATAAAAGGCACTTCTATGTTCTTTATCTTAGCTTCGAAACTATACATCAAGCACACAGCTCACCAAATACCATATAACATACCCTCTACTGACCTCATTTCTAAGATAAATGTGTTGGCTTTATCATGGGAATATCAATAAACATACACATTGACTCTTACCCCAACATGTTTCTGAACATACAAGTAGTCTTCTCTGGTTCGTTTCCTCTCTCTCTCTTTTCGCTTTACTAAGTCAATGTTACTCTTCTTTGACAGTTATCATTTTATTATTTTAATTGACTGTGAGTTTTTGGACATGCTTCATGAATCAAGCTCCAATGTTATCCCTTTCATATTTTTGTTTTCTTTTCTTCGTCATTCTTTTCTAATGGCGAAAGAGAGACGAACCAGAATTACATAGACTTTTACCCCTGTAGGGGAATTCGATCCAATGTATACCAAGCCCCAATATAAGCAGATTGAATAGATTGTGTTGGAGTTCATCTTTCGTTCCTTCAGCCATTCTTAGCAAGCATGGATGTTACTGGCAGACCCATCCACTTTGTTGTTTTCATTCAGTACATCATGCAGTAAGTAACTCAAAAAATTGTGCTAGAGAATGCTTATGCGGTTTGTTCCAAGAAAAAAATTATCACCCCTAATTGACTTTATTTTGACTCAATAAATAAACATAATTGACACTAAAAATAAATAAGGAATCAGTCCATACCTCCCCCAGACTTAAACAACATTGTCCCCAGTGTTATTGAGCCCGAGAGTGGCGAAATAAATAAATAAAAGCTGTAAAATTTAACAAGGAAAATCGAATTCTACGTACCCGCTGTGATGAGTGTCAACCGGTACAGGAAAGTGCCGATCAACGCTTAAATGAAAGTGTGTCGACCGAAGCTGTCCCAGCCATCGGTCGATGCAAGTGATTGAATCTTCTTCCTCAGATCTTTTTATCTTTTTTATTTTTTCTTTTGTCTCCAACCGGTGTCACTCGATGCTGATACAGTTTTGTTTGATAGTCTGTTTAGAATGGTGTTGAACACTGCTTGTAGGGCGGCAATCAATATTTGGAGGGCATCGACGCTAACCTATTGGACTTATGGTCACACGACTAAACTCTTTCTCTTGCTGCCACTGGTGAATCTGAGACACAAGGGAAGACTGTAAGCAAACAAATAAAATAAAAGACTTAGATTAAACTCTACACCTCGTCTAAAGGTGAATCAATCAGTCTGCAGCAACAATAACAAATTTGATATGCTCAAATTAACCTTTAAGCTACTCTCTCAACTAAGTGGTTCATAGTAAGAATAAAATCAAAATGGACTGGGGAACACAAAAGACTTATGGTTTCAAGCTAAGCTAAGCTTGAATGTAGAAAACGATAAAATGAAGCAGTAAATAAATAGATTGCAAAATAGATAGATAAGTGTGGGAATTGAAATTCGCACTGTCAAATTTGTTAGCGGAAGCAAGCGTAGCTTCCTTGAGGTACATATTCTGTGCAAGAGCCAACGACAATTGATGAAATAAATGCGGAAATTACAGAAAGACAACTAAATTTTTTGTAAAAAAGTAGTATTTTATATCAAACTTGCTTATGAGCATTCCAGAGGTAAACAAATACAAGCACTTCGTCTGGAAACATGATTGCAACGGAATAAAATAACATAGGCAGTAAGAACTAACTAAATTCGCTAGGCAGTAAGCCCTAACTAAGTTCGCTATAATAACCACCTATGTCGAGAATACCTATGTGAGCCACACATCGTTTAGAAAAAGATGAAAAAAGGTGAAAAATGTTTATTGATTTCAGACTGGACCTTATGAAAGGCTGCCTACATACCTCTTGGAGGATAAAGCAGACATAGTTCAATTTACAAAGTTTGAACAATAAATTAAACTGTCTTTGTGAGTTCCTCTAGTAATCGAGTGCAAGATATAAAAACCAAGCATGTCTAGAATAATGCTTAGAGCCAAAAAATGTCTTCTTTCTTCTCTGCCTCGGATGTTCTTATATATGCCTCCAAAGTCGGTCATCTTTTCCCTATCCGTCATTATTTGTGTTTATCCTCTCCGAATATTTTTTCCGTATCTGTTCGAGATTTGAGTTTATCCTTGAAATCTTCCATTTATCCTCTTTTTCCTTTATTATTTTCCAAGCCAAGTAAGCTGTCATTGAATTTTTTCTGTTCACATTTTAAACCATAAGTGGGATTTAGTCGTGTTTTAGGCTGTTTCGGGTCGTTTTATGATTTTTGCATTTTTATGTTTTTTTCTCAGATAAACCATCGTAATTTATGATGTATGTTCCTTTATGACGTTGGTCTTATGAACTGATTAAAATAAATTCATTTAGTTGAGGATACGATTGTGTTAAGTTAACCGTATCGGTCAAGACATTTGACTTGGACTTTTACGAGAAAACAAAGCCTTGCTTGTTTTCTTTGTAAAATCTCAACAGAAACTCCGATTGCTACAAAATGAAAGGACATTTCGATAAATTTTAAAAGGAAAACAATTTATGAGAGCCTCATTGGGAAGATTAAGGATCCTATTTGGAAACATGGGAGGAGAGAATGATCTTGGTGACATGGTCCATCTAGAGAGGGAGTTTGGCGACAAGGAGGAGAGAGATAGTGAGTTTGGCAACTTGGAGGAGTAGAGAGTGAGTTTGGATACATGGTAGAGAGAGAGATAGTGAGTTTTGGTGACATGGTAAATAGAGAGAAGACAGTTTGGTGACATGGTGTAGAGATAGAGTGAGTTGGCGACATGGTGTAGATAGAGAGTGATTTTGGCGACATGGTGTATAGAGAAGAGTGAGATTTCGAGATGGAACTCATGAAGGGTGGTGATGCCTTTCTTTCGTTCTTACTCATTCCCTCAGTTGATTGCTTCGTAAACTTTCATAACTATTTCATTTGTTATAAGAAGTTTTTTTCCATAAAAATTTTCAGAAAGATGTTTTGCGAAGATTGTTTCATAAATTTTCCCCTGAGGTTTTTCCCCTGTAAACTTTCCAAATTTTGTTTTCGGAAAATTGTTTCGTAAAAACTCGTCATTTCTCTTAAAAAACCTTCCGTAAGAACATTTTTTCGATCTCTTCGTGTTTGGATAAAAACTCTTATTCTTTGTCATGGATGAAATATGCAAAAAAAATTATTGTATCCTTATGCAAATAGTTTTGCTTATGCTGTATAGTTTCTTCGAACATTTCCGCCCATATTTGGTTAACATACAATCTCTCGGAGGACTTTAAAACATTGATATTTCCATAACCGATTTTGACCCCAACAATAAGCATTAAATCTAGGAGAATCAAACAATGATTCAAAACTGAAATCAATAGATACAAGAGTTTTCTAAGAGCGATTCTAAAACTCAAATGAAAAATTAAGTGATCCAACTCTCGCTGCGATAGACTATAAGATGCCTAACTCTAATCAAATACCAACTCTCGTTGTGAATATGATGAATCAAAAAAGCGTTAGATCCAATTCAATATTGTTCAACTAAATTCTAGACCAACTCTCGCTGCAAATAGGAATTTACTACAACAAAATTAGGTTCATGTATTGATTACACTCTCGTGTCTCACAATAATCCTATGATCAAGTTCGTAGCTAGGTACTCTAGAAACAATCATGAAGAAAAACCTGGTGTAGAAATCTATGAATAACCCTAAAATTATTCAATCATCAGTTGATATTAAGCTCATGAAATCTCTACAATTAACAAGTGATTACTCATATGTGATCAGAGAAAACATATTCATAAACCGAAAAGAATACAGAAATAAATCCACATGATTTCCAAGAAGACTCCCGAAGGAGTTCTTTCTTCTCTCTCTTTCTCAAAAAAAAAAAACTTAATGAAAGCCTATGGAAAGCGTAGTCGTCAACAATAACTGGAAAATAAGCTAAATAGGTTAAAACATTTTCTGAGGCTTCTTAGTAAATATAAGGAACTTTGGGCCAACTAGTAATTCTTGAAACTTTCATTAAACTCGTCAGTTTGTTTTCCTCAAAGTGCGTCGTTCCATTTCCATGGTGGCATCGCTCGACGATGTTCATAAACCTCGACAGCTTCCACTTGAGCATCAAAAAGACCATTTTCAGTAAAACGAGCATAATTTGATCTAGGATTCTTATGACCTCAAACCAGTGGCATTAGAAAGATAACTCAAATATCTAAAATTGTGTCAAAAGATGATATCAATTTGTTTGGAAGCCTACATCCTACGCAAAAATTCTGATGCAATTGCACATTTCTGCATCTCAAATACTCCAGAATCTCCAAAGTTACCTAAGGACTACCTGAAAATACCCTAAAAGACTCCAACTACATTAATAAACTCTAAAGGTAATTATATCATGGTCAAATCCATTAAAACCATGATATATCAGGTCACTCATCCTTTCACTGCTCCAGCCAAAGAGCAAGCTTAACTCAGGAGTTTCTAAATGGATTCATGACCGAAAAGGTAAGTGCACTTTAATAACATTTATAGCCAAACCAATTCTATTAAACATTTTCTCATATACCAAAAATTGGTATGTTACAATTCACCTCCACTCAAAGAGGGCAACATCCTCCTTTCGCACACGACATGTATCAAGACACCTCTCAGTAAGACTAACAAGCTCGTATATCACTTGTAACGTTCCAACCGCCCACGAATATAGGCCTCTCGGATCATGGGTCTCATTATATGCGATGGGCAGTTGCGTTAATTTTTTCAAGGCTCGACATCTTGTTACTGACTTGCAATATCACATGACCTTTGTCCATGTTTGGCCTCACTCGCACGGTATCGAAAATCATTTCCCGATATGTCATCCATCTTTTCACTACTCCTGCCCAAAACATGCTTAACTTTGGACTTCTAAATGGATGTGTGACCGAAAAGAAAGTGCACTTTGATGATATAGGTAGTCAAACTAATTATATTAAGTTTTTTTTCTCATATATTAGAGATGGGGAGTTTAATTTTACTAGGATTAAGATTGTTCATTGAGTGGAACAAACATAGTACACAATCTTTTTACTTTATTTTGAGTCCTTTTACATATTATGAAATTAAAAATCAAATTATAAATATATAATAATTTTAGAAACCAATAAAACTATATATATATTCATAATTAAATTTAGTGAAGCAAAAGTAAAAGAGGAATACCCTAAAGATAGACCTAAAAATGTTTTTGTCACCAAAATAGACTCTAAGGAGAAATGACCAAATAGACTTTATTAAAGAATGTAAATATACATTTATATCTTGCATTAAGTAATATAGACTTATGGTTTAGAGTTATGGGGGGTGAGTTTAAAACTAAAAAAAATTAAAATAAAAGATCTATTTTTGTCATTTGTTTTTGAGGTCTATTTTTTTTCTGATAAAAACTTTAAAAAGATCTATTTGAGAGATTTGACCGAAATAAAAAAATAACTTTTATTTAATTACAATCATTTTATGGGTAAAATAAGTCAAAACCATCACTTCTTATTTATTTATATGCGTATATATTTAAACTCAAATAATATTAACATAGATATATAGTATATTTTTTTAATCTGGATATATATAATATGTTTTCTACTTATATGATTTATGATTAGTTGTATATTTTTGTAACAAATTTTTAAACCATTGGTCAAAAATATCATGTGTGTGATTTTTAACAATTTTAGTAATTTATACTCCCTCTCTTTCATATTGTAAGTAGTTTAAGAAAGGGGAAATTGCTAAATGACTCAAAACTTGATTTCAAATGCAAAAGTGTACCCCAAATTCAATCAAATTCAAAAGTAACCCAAAAGGCTAGTGAAAATACAATAAACTCCTTGTGAGCAAACAAAAAAACTGTATTCAATTTTACCAAAAATAACCTTTTCGCGAGAAGACTTCCCTGTAAGTCTCCTACAGAAGACTTCTCTAGAAGTCTTTTTAAGAAGTCTCCGTACGGTCTTCTTTAAAGAAGTCTTCCGTACGTTTTCCGTGAGTCGTCCAATAGTCTTCCGAAGTCTTCTCTGAGAAGACTTCCATGTACGTATTCTCCGGAAGACTCTCTAGAAGTCTTCTCAAACAATAAATCCTAAAATAATTTATAAAATTCATAAAAAATATTTATATAGAGGAAAAATAGAAATCATGTAACCACAAACATTTGTAAATAATGTAAATTTATATCAACTAAAATTGAATTGTTTTCAACCTAGATGAATTAATGTAGAATGAGTCATGGTATTCATTGGTTTAGGGTTTAGTAACATATGTGATAGTATTGTAGGTAGTTTTAGGCGTAGATTTTGAAATATATCTTCTTAACTTTTTTTTTGAATTTGACGAATATGTGTTAGTGATCCTCTAATAAGATGATTTTAAACACTTTCTAAGTTTATTTTATGTTTAAGGAAGTGTTTTTGGTTAGTTAATTGATTTAGGGTTCGGAAGACTCCAGAAGACTTCCCGGGATGTCTTCTAACATATAATGCAGTAGAAGACTTCAAGGAAGACTTCACGGAAGACTCTACAATTTTACCGCTTGAATTTCAGTGAAAATTCAAATTCCCGCCTAATGGCGAAGTCTTCCGGACGTCTTCGTGAAGTCGTCCAGTAGTCTTCCGAAAGTCTTCTCTGAGAAGACTTCCATGTACGTATTCTCCAGAAGACTTCTCTGGAAGTCTTCTCAAACAATAAATCCTAAAAATAATTTATAAAATTCATAAAAAATATTTATATAGAGGAAAAATAGAAATCATGTAACCACAAACATTTGTAAATAATGTAAATTTATATCAACTAAAATTGAATTGTTTTCAACCTAGATGAATTAATGTAGAATGAGTCATGGTATTCATTGGTTTAGGGTTTAGTAACATATGTGATAGTATTGTAGGTAGTTTTAGGCGTAGATTTTGAAATCTATCTTCTTAACTTTTTTTTTTGAATTTGACGAATATGTGTTAGTGATCCTCTAATAAGATGATTTTAAACACTTTCTAAGTTTATTTTATGTTTAAGGAAGTGTTTTTTGGTTAGTTAATTGATTTAGGGTTTCGGAAGACTTCCAGAAGACTTCCCGGGATGTCTTCTAACATATAATGCAGTAGAAGACTTCAAGGAAGACTTCACGGAAGACTCTACAATTTTACCGCTTGAATTTCAGTGAAAATTCAAATTCCCGCCTAATGGCGAAGTCTTCCGGAAGTCTTCCGGACGTCTTCCGTGAAGTCGTCCAGTAGTCTTCCGAAAGTCTTCTCTGAGAAGACTTCCATGTACGTATTCTCCAGAAGACTTCTCTGGAAGTCTTCTCAAACAATAAATCCTAAAAATAATTTATAAAATTCATAAAAAATATTTATATAGAGGAAAAATAGAAATCATGTAACCACAAACATTTGTAGATAATGTAAATTTATATCAACTAAAATTGAATTGTTTTCAACCTAGATGAATTAATGTAGAATGAGTCATGGTATTCATTGGTTTAGGGTTTAGTAACATATGTGATAGTATTGTAGGTAGTTTTAGGCGTAGATTTTGAAATCTATCTTCTTAACTTTTTTTTTTTGAATTTGACGAATATGTGTTAGTGATCCTCTAATAAGATGATTTTAAACACTTTCTAAGTTTATTTTATGTTTAAGGAAGTGTTTTTTGGTTAGTTAATTGATTTAGGGTTTCGGAAGACTTCCAGAAGACTTCCCGGGATGTCTTCTAACATATAATGCAGTAGAAGACTTCAAGGAAGACTTCACGGAAGACTCCGAGAAGACTTCTCAAGAAGTCTTCCAAACCAAACTCGAACTTAATTTACCTTCAATTTGAAATTAACCGGAAAAAACCAAAATATATTTAACCTAACCTGATAATTTACCGTACATATAAATAGTAGTTTTTCACTGTTTTTTTTCACTTTTCGGTGTTTCAGAAAAAAAAAGTTGGTGAAAACCCTAGCCTCCTCTTCTAAGGCGATTACTGTGACGATTTCTGACGAATCTCTTCCGACTACCGGTTCCTCTTTATTTCAGATTGAAACCGTTTGTCGTTTCTCCCCTTGACTTCTTCCTCTATTTCTTTCCTTTCCGACCTCAAGTTGACCCATTTGTCCGTAAGTCTCCCGGAAGTCTACCGTAATCTTCATGGAAATCACCCGTAAGTTTTCATGGAAGTCATCCGTAAGAGTTCATGGTAGTCATCCGGAAGACTTCATGGAAGTCATCCGGAAGACTTCATGGAAGTCATCCGGAAGACTTCATGGAAGTCATCCGGAAGACTTAATGGAAGCCATCTGAAGTCCTCTGTAAGTCTTCCATGAAGTCTTCCGTAAGTCTTCCATGAAGTCTTCCGGATGACTTCCATGAAGTCTTCCGTAAGTCTTCGGTAAGTCTTCTGTAAGTCTTCGGTAAGTCTTCCGAAGTCTTCGAAAGTCTTCCGAAGTCTTCCGAAGTCTTCCAAAGTCTTCACAGTCTGTATGTTAGTATAGAACTCTTGGTGTGTTTGTTTTATGTTTGAGATGTTGTTTATCATTGTTGCAGGCTATACAATGGAATTACCAGTACTCCCGAAGAGGTTGTTCACCCTAGGGGAAGAGCCGATTCCAATGAAGAGCATTGGATATCATACTGATGACCCCAGATTACTTCATGCAGTAAAGGATGCTCTCCATGCTGATGAATGGGAGGAGCTGAAGAACTCTAGGTTGGGAGTCTTCATAAAGTTCTGGGAGTTGAACTTTGGTTGGGCGTCTAAGCTGGTTCACTATATGCTCTGTTTTCAGCTCGATGTCAAGAAGAAGTACGAGCTGTGGAGTCTCATTGGTTCAGAGCCGGTGAGGTTTTCACTTATTGAGTTCGAACATCTCACCGGTCTTAACTGCGACTATGTTGAGCATGTGGATAATCCTCATGTAGGCTAACAGAGGATTTGTATCGATTCTGGGAGTTGATGGGTGTTGATATCGACTCTGGTCCAAGCTCCCAGCAAATAGTGGCGGCGTGTGGGAGATGTGAACAGTGGTCTCGGGATGACCGCATGAGGCTGGGATACCTAGCCATCTACACAGGATTCATTGAAGGACGAAAGTCCACATCCGCTACACGGGCTAGTCCTGCCAGGCTAGTGATGAATCTTGAAGAGTTTGAGGCCTACCCATGGGGGAGATTGGCGTTTAAGATCCTTATGACTCTGTGAAGGCTAAGGATTTGACAAAATCTTACACCATTGATGGGTTTATTCAAGTACTCCAAGTCTGGATCTACTTCGCTTCTGCCAGACTTTGCTGCGGAGTATAGAAAGCCCATACGAAACAAACCTATTCCTCCTCTGCTGGCTTATAAGGGGATAAAGGACGAAATTTGTCAAAGAGGGTATCTGCACACAGGTATTGTCTCAGTAATCTAACTTGATATGGTAGTGATTATTGTCTCAGTATCTAAATTGATATTCATTACTTCCTGCAGACTCGTGTGTGAACCTAGTGGTGAAGGAGCTTGGTGAATTGTTCCCGCAGTGGGACAATGATAACACCGATGAGGCAGTTGAGAACCTCGTGAATCTCATATGTGGTGGTGAACGTAAGATGAAGTGGGGCAAAGAGTGCTGGCCAGACATTGGTACTAAGCCGTGGACCAATCCAAAGGTCATCATTGTCAAGGAGGAATCTCTTGAGCTTCCTTTCAAGGAAGAAAGAAGACCCTGGAAGAAACTTCGTACTGAGGCTCCTTCTGAGGATCGTACTGAGGCTCCTGCTCCTTCTGAAGCTCGTACTAGAGGCTCCTTCTGTTTCGTGGAGTGGGCTAAGAAAGAAGATCTTGAACAAAGTTTCAAGAACTTGACGAAAGTTATGACTGATGGGTTTGGGCAGTGCCTAAAGGAGATCAAGCTTCTTGCCGATAGGATTGAAGCTGTGGAGAAGAAGGTGGGAATCAACCACAATGAACTTCAACTCATCAGTTTCAGAACCGGATAA
>CAJHQP010009044.1:0-24107 GCA_905132765.1 Moricandia arvensis
TGTGTCGATGTTTTATAAGATGTTTCTTTTTTTTTTTTTGCAGCTTGAAAGGGATTTGAAATACTTGCAACAAGAACATACTGAGGTGAAGTCTACTTCTGAGGCGAAGTTAGCTGAGGCAAACGCTTTGGTTATGGGTGTTAAGGAGAAAGCTTTGGAGGTGGATAGAGAGAGGGCAGTTGCTGAAGAGAAGCTTTCTGTGATTAGTAGAAAGAGTTCTGAGTTGGAAAGGAAGCTTAAGGATGTGGAGAGTCGCGAAAAGGTGCTCCAAAGGGAGCGTCTTTCTCTTGCTACAGAGTATGAAAGAACATATTTACTCGTCAGTTCTTTTACTTGATATCTCTCTGGCCTCACGCTATTTTGCTTATGTGTCGTAGACGAGAAGCACATGAGGCAGTGTTCTACAAGCACAGAGAAGACCTACAGGAATGGGAGAAGAAGCTAACGGTGGAAGAAGATAGGTTTTCCGAAGTTAAAAGAAGCATTAACCATATAGAGGAAAGAACTATTGAAAGTGAAAGAACTATCAAGAAGAAAGAGAAGAGCCTCGAAGAGATGCAGCAAAAGATTGATACTGCCAAGTCAGAATTAAAAGAAAGAGAAGAATCGGTAAAGATGAAGCTAAATGACATTTCTTTGAAGGAAAAAGTGAGTTTTCTACTTGCAATTATTTTTCGTTTCCTGCATTTGGTATATCTATCAACTGGTTTTTCTTTCAGGACTTTGAGGCCATGAAGACTAAGGTTGATATGAAGGAGAAGGAGCTCCAGGAGCTTGAGGAGAAGCTTATAGCAAGGGAGCAGGTCAGCCTTTACTTGCCTGAAACTTTCTTATAGTAACTCTAATAAAATATTTTAAGCTAATGTTGCAGAAACATCCACCTCGATTCGTCCAAAAATTGTTCTCTTTTGCGGATACCATGTTTTTTTTGTGAAAGTTATCTTTCCACTAATCAACAAAAAATAGTATTAGAATTGATAAATTTTTATTAAATTTTGGTGAGAATTTTTGGAGATACTACGGATATTAATAACTTATTGGAACAACTTACATCTATAAGTCACTTTTACAGGTTACATTGTTCTTAGTTATCTATCTGCTAAGGGCCAAAATGTATATAATTCATAGAGAAGTGACACGTTGATTAAATTTTGAATAGATGGAGATAGGGAAGCTCCTTGATGATCAGAAGGCTGTTCTAGTTTCCAGAATGCAGGAGTTTGAAGTAGAACTTGAACAGAGGAGGATATCTCTTGATGAAGAACTTGAGAAAAAGAAAGGTGAAATTGAGAGGCTGCAAGTTGAGATCGACCACAAAGGAGAGCAGCTAGGAAAGAGAGAGACGGCTTTAGAAAAAATGGAGGAGACAGTGAAAGAGAAAGATAATGATCTTGAAGCAAGGCTGAAAGCTGTGAAGGAAAAAGAAAAAGCTCTAGAAACCGAAGAGCTGCATGTGGAAAATGAGCGACTGCTTGAAGACAAGGAAAGTCTGCGTAAACTCAAAGAGGAGATTGAAGAGATAGGGGCTAAGACAACAAAGCAGGAGTCAAGGATTCGTGAAGAGTATGAAAGTCTCAGGATTACAGAAGAAGAGAGACTCGAGTTTATAAAGCAGCAGTCTGAACTAAAGCAGCAGATAGATAGAGTTAAGCAAGAAGGGGAGTTGCTCTTGAAGGAACGAGAAGAACTGAAACAAGATAAGGAAAGATTCGAGAAAGAGTGGGAAGCCTTGGATGAGAAGAAGGCTGAGAGGAGAAGCCAAGAAGAGGTTAATGAAAACATCAGTTGCGCAAAGAAGCTGGCTCTGAAAGAGATTGAAGCACTGGAATACGAGAAGCTTGCTCTAAAGAGGGAAAGAGACGAAATATCTGTAGAAAAGAAGCAATTGAAGAAACTTCATGATGAGTTATATAAGGACGTAGCTGATGTAGATGCACTTAGGATCTCTTTGAAGGAACAACGAGATGATTTATGTCGTTCAAAGGAGCGTTTCGCAGTATTTCTTAAAAAAGTTAGCCTCTGCAGTACCTGTAGAATATCATTCCACGAGTTTATTAACTCTGATCGAGTACCTGGTGATGGTGATAAACTTCCCAATGATAGCAAGAGTACATCTTTTACTAGGATACTTGCTTCGGCTACAGTTCCAGAATCTTCCCTACCTGATGATTCTCTGGATACAATGGCAGGCAATGATCATGAAGCATCTGCTACTGAACATAGTTTCTCTGAAAGTAAAGGTGCTGAGCAATCAGAGATAAAGAGTGATAAACCTAGACGTGGAAGAGGTAGGAGCAAGTCTGTCAGAGGAAGAACACAAGCAACAACAGCTGCAACTAGTGATTCAAAACCATCTGATGTGAAGATTCCAAGGAAGCGACAACGTGAACAGGGTTCTAGAATCACAGAAAGTGAACACGCAGCTGGTGATAGCGATGAAGATGTAGACAGCATCACAACTGGTGGACGTAAGAAGAAAAAACAGACAGCTATTCCTGTCTCTCTGGCACCTGGGCAAAGCCGGTATCATCTCAGGAGACATAAAAAGTAAGCTTCTGCTTCTTTTCTAATTGGAAATACCCTGGAAACTTAGTACTTATGAAACTTATATATGTATTTCCTCGTTTCAGTGTAGGAACAGAAGATGATAAAGCACAAGCATCAACAGGTGCCATGGAAAAACAAGAGAGTGTCAATGGTGATATCAGAACAGTGCCAAGTCGGAAGGATAATGTTACTCCACCTCAAGGTGAGACTAAACAAAATGGAAAAGCTGAAACATTAGTGGAGGCGGTACTACATGAGGAGATTGTTAAGGTATGATTCTCTGATACATCAAATTAGATCATCTCCATTTTGTTCCAGCTTGTGCAGTTTATCTTTCTGTCTGGAGGGGAACATGTAGGGATCTAATCTTACAGTTTACTTAACTCTGAGAAATGCTTTTTATTCAGGTTGAAGCAGAGACCGAGTTCAAGGATAAAAGTATGGGAAAGAGACCAGTCGAAGAAGGTCCACAGTTAGAAGCAGGAGGCAGCGGTGAGGGAAAAGAGCATGGTGGTGAAGAGGAGGATGGGACTTTCAGCATGATCCAAGAGGAGAACGAAGAAGAAATAGAAGAAGAAGCAGAGACAGACCACCCAGGTGAGGCTTCCATAGGAAAGAAGATTTGGGTCTTTTTCACAACTTAATCATCTTCACCTTCTCTCCTCTCAAAGACAAAACTATCCCACAAGTAGGATTTTTTCAAGAGAGAAACATCTTGTTATTTGTTGTTGATTTTTAAACTTTACGTTCCTTTTGAAGCAACTGAAACAAAAGGAAGTGTTTTGACCAAAAGAAAAAGTAAGTGTGTACTCTTGGAAACTAAGGCTTTGTTGGAAATGCAAGCATTTGATTCTAATATGCTTCTCCATGCGCATAAGTAGTAGTGCTGGTGTTCAAGGAAAACCAAACCAGATACAGTGGTAAGAAACAAAGTTACATAAGTCATTATGTTTGCCTGAAAGTCACCAAACAAAAAAGAAAAGCAAGTCGAAAACATAAAATGGTAAAAAGAAGAAAAGGGCTACACGACTTATATGTAGTATCTTACCATGATTTCATTTTGTTTTCTTAGATTCAGATCACCAAACTTCAAGTCTATTTCTCTTTTCAGTTGCTTCACCTTAGATTCAGATCACTAAACCAATATCTAGCTTCAATCTCAGGTGAAATGTGGTTGGATCTCTCAAAGAACAGATCAAACCCAGGTCTGATAGGTGAACTCTCTTCTTTCATCACTAATCTCACCAACCTTCAATCTTAGTGATGTTAGAAAACCGGTTAACAGGTCCATTACCAGAGAATTTGGCCAAGTTAACCAGACTGAGATGCTTAGTGCTGTCTGGAAACCGTCACAGGAAAAATTCAAGAGGTCTGTGGGTTAACCAGATTACTTATATTGGATCTAAACAGGAACTTCTTCTCTGGATCGTTGCCTTTAAGCGTTAGAGGATTGAAGTCACTGCTGAAACTCATGTTAGTAATAGTTACTTGGAAGGAAAATTACCTAAAGAACTAGAGTCTTAAAGAATAGGACTCTTTTGGATCTTAGGAACAACAGATCCTTTGATGGGTTGACTTGGTTGAACTGGTTTTGTCCAATACCCATCTCACAGGGGACTTGACAGTAGTAAAGTAGAGAAGTCTGAAGAATTTGGTGGGTTTTAATCTTTCCAACACAGGCTTAAAAGGGGAGATTCCTTGGTCAATCTTGGAGCTCAAGAAACTGAGGTTTTTGAAAAATCTCAGAGGCAAACTATTCCTCAAATGGAAACCCAAATGTTCTATTAGAGAACGGAAAGAAGGCTTGGTGTTTGGGTAAACCCTTATATGTGTTACATGGAGATGAAATGAAGAAACACTCTTTAACATGTTCCTTTTGGAGTGAACCAATGCAAGAGAATTAAGGCGGTGATTTTGGCTTAAGACAGATATCAAAACCCCGTTTTGAGTCTAAGGGTTTGTCTGGCGAACAGTTACTTGGAACGTTACGAAGCTGTGGTTTTTTCAAAGTGCATTTTATCCAACTTTACAGCCAATATATCTTGCTTTAATATTTTCTTTATTTTGTTACCAGCAGTACAGTATCAAGTGTTACGCATAATGGGTAAAAATAATAGGAAGAAACTTGGAGAAAATCGTTTTTAATGCAGCCACCACAAACGAGAAGACAATTAGATATATGTTGTGAAATAACTAAATAAGTGATCAGACATTTGTTATATATATTTTGTTTTTTGACATTTGTTATTTTAAATAAAATGCTTTTGATATCATTTGGTTTTGAGCGGATTATGTGAAAAGATTATGAATGGTATTTCATAACCTTAGGAGTGTATGTATGACTTCTTGCGACATGTTAGGAGGTATGTTTTGAACTTTATATTTCGTTTTGACATTTTGTAAAATACAGAGAAAATGTCAAGATGAGAAAATCATGTGGATATCAAAATCAAAATAGAGTAATGAATTAAATGACTCATGAGTCATGAAGCCACTTGTCCAAGTTAGTCAACCCTCAAAACTATTTTATTTCTCTTAATTTTTCAAAATACCTTCACACGCAAAAGATTTAGTTGTGTAGGTACAATGTTCTTACGTGTGTTTCTGCATGCATTTCCATTATCTTTCATACTAGATATTAGTTTCCTATATATATGTGTTTAAAAGCGCGTATAATTAATTAATCTGTCACATTCGTCTAATAGAACACATTCTTTTTTCGTATCATATGGTTATCCTACTATTATTAGTTTAGTTCCAATCCTTCTAATATAAGGTGTTTCGTGTCTAAGTTGAATTACGTTGACGGCTGGCTCTTTGCATAATAACATAAACACGATGAAACCAATAATTATTAAATATATGTATAAATTATCTGACTTATTTTCAATCCATAATTCTTTTCAACCTCACAAGTTTTAAATTATCTGACTTATTTTCAATCCATAATTCTTTTCAACCTCACAAGTTTTAAAGCTGGTCATGCTTACCTTTTGGTAATTTCTGCTCAATATTTTTCTGCTATGAGTTTTTAGTTCTATTTCCACAATCTTGTTTTTTTTTTTCATTGTATCTCAAAATATATTAGTAATGCGTTCTTCACGAGACCAACTAGATCAGCTGATAAAGTTTTATAAAAAAAAAAATTGTGGTCAAGAAAGCTCAAGTCAAAGTGAAAAGCTAATCATCTTGCTTTATTATTCCAGTATTCCTTTACAACTTATGATGTTACTGTTGAAAGTTGAATATTAGTATATTACAGCAACAAACAAACAAAACAACAGTGACAATGTCCATTAAACCATTAAATATTATCGTCAACGAAGTTGTACGTAATAAATTATAAAATCTTGAAAAAACGACGGTCCGTTCAAACTGGTTCCCATTTCTTAAGTATAAAATGGACTTATTTTAATCAAAATAATATATAAATAAATATAAAAAAAGTCGAAGGCAGCGACTAAAAACCTCAGAGAAAGAAAACAAAAGGAAGAAAAACTCAACCTTTGAAAATTTCGATATTAAATTAATAAAGGAAAAATCCAAAGTCTCATTAGCGTATGGTTCACTCTTCTTACCATTCCACTCTTTTTCCCCACATTTTCGCCACACTTATTTCCTATCAAATACACATACATGTTTATATATAGACATACACTTACACATTATTCATTACATTCATTACTTAAGCAAGAAAATTCAAGAAAAGAAAAAGCATTCATCACCAAATGGCTCCATGTCGTACGATGGTTGTGCTCTGTCTGCTTCTGTTTCTGGCGGTGAGTAGTACCTCCGCAAGAATCGGAGCCACCGTGGATATGAAGAATAGGAAGAGCTTAGGGTTCAAAGGCAGCTATATTTTTGGTTACTTACCTAAAGGAGTTCCCATTCCTCCTTCTGCTCCTTCTAATAGACACAACTCTCTTGTTGACTCTCTTCCTCACTGATTTCATTTTTTTATTGTTCAGTGTAATTTTTTGTGTGTTTGTTTTGTGGATTATATACATACATGGTTACATTCTTTGTATATACTTGCATAATATTCATTTGTTCATATGTTTTCCAGACTAATATATGTAATTAGTAGGCCATATAAAGATCAAGAAATTCAATTAACTAAAGCTTGTGTAAGCCTTTGTTCTCATTTATATGCATCACCTATCAGCCGCTTAATCAAAACAGGTTAGTATCAATCTTGTCATGTTCATATAAGCTAATTATTGAAGTTAACAACTTTTAATCTTCAATTATTATCCGTACAACTTGAAAAAAATATCTACATATTGAAAAAACAAATGATGGTTTAAGTGACTTTAGTCTTTGAGAAGAGAAGTCAATCTACTAAAGTTTTCAAGATATTCAATAATAATTACAAACCAAAGACACTTTGTCTTGTAACATTTGTCTTTCTATTAAGAAGATATGGTTAACAAATGCACACCAATTATTACCACACCAAACTCACCAAGCATTGTCAAAGAGTTTGAACTTTGAAGGGAAACTAGTAGTGGAATCAAACATAGATAAATAAAATCCAACACATAACAAACATGTCATCGAATACAATCTTTAGTAGTGTAATCAAACATAGATAAATAAAATCCACACCACAACACATAGAACAAACATGTTATGCAGTATAATATTTTATAGTGGAATCAAACATAGATTAATAAAATCCGCAACACATAGAACAAACATGTGCAATGCAATCTTTAGTAGTGGAATCAAAACATAGATAAATTAACAAACATGTTGTGCAATACAAATCTTTAGTAGTGGAATCAAAACATAGATAAATTAACAAACATGTTGTGCAATACAAATCTTTAGTAGTGGAATTAAACATAGATACATAAAATCCACAACATGTTATGTAGTATAACCTTTTATAGAGGAAGAAAACATAAAAAAATCAAACCACAACACGTAGAACAAACATGTGCGATGCAATCTTTAGTAGTGGAATCAAAACATATATAAATTAACATTCATGTTATGCAATACAATCTTTAATATTGTAATCAAACATAGTTAAATAAAATCCAATACACATAGAAAAAAAAAACACATCTTATGCAATACAGTCTTTAATTCTCCTCTGGATGATTAGAAAATGTCCTTAAAAAGGAAAATAAGAGGGGCATTCCGAGAATTGAACTCGGGACCTCTCGCACCCTAAGCGAGAATCATACCACAAGACCAAATGCCCTTCCTGCCCCCATTCAATCAGAGAACGGATTGAAACCGCTTTTGACCATTTTCTCAAGCGGCCAGAACAAAGGCGTCGGGAGATTAAACCAATCGTACCAGCCCCACCCTTCACACTTCTCAGGCTCCACATTCTCCGGATCCTGATCCGGATCCACAACCGTCGCACGCATAAACACAGTGACGTAGTGAGACGGCTTCGGCGCTTCCTTGAAGACGTTGTTTGTAACCGTCAAGAGCTTCAGATTCTCTATCTCAAGCCCCGTTTCTTCCATCACTTCTCTCTCTGCGCATCCTTCGAAGCTCTCTCCTGCTCGAATCAAATGAAAACAAAGATTAGCTGAGATTTATTTACTTGAGAGAGAGAGAGAGAGAGATGGTGATGGACCGAATTCGAGGTGGCCGCCGGGGAGAGCGAAGGTTGAGTCGCCGATTGATGAGCGGCGTTTCCCTAACAAGATTGAGTTTCCTTTGACGATGAAAACCACCACGGCGACTCTCGGCGTCTCCATTTTTTTCGGTCTCAGTGAAACGTCTCTGGTCGCGATTTTCTTTTTTTACAATAGCGTTTTCTTATTTATTGACGGTTTAAACGTTGTCGTTTTGCATCGGTTTAAACGTTGTCGTTTTGAATTTATTAATGAGCGCAGATGTGTGTGTACCTATATGATTGGCTAAGTATCTCTGCTTTTTCGTTTCTCCAGTGCCAATAACAAATATTTTTCTTTTTACAGTTTTGTTACAAAACTAGCAATATAACATTATGAGTTTATCACAAAACTAGCGAAATAACCTTACTATTGTTTTCCATTAACAGTTGACTATTTTTTTTCCAACTTTTTTGCAGTTTAGCTGAAGAATAGTTTTATGCAATTAATACTTGAATATTAAAATTATCGATTACAAATACTTAGAGAATAAAATATCGATTTCCCCACATTTTATAGCATCAATAATAAGTTTTTTTCAAGTGAATTTTAAGTATTATATTTTAAGAAAATAATTTTATTTTGTGTTTAGAAAATAATTCTGTCATTAAGAAAGATAACTGACATAATAATATCTTGAACATTTTTATAAAGTTTATGCAAAGAGATGATTTCTTTATTTTATTTTTTTCCCTTCTATTTTAATGAGAATTTTGTAAAAGACATCGATGATGAGGAATTTGAATAGTCAGATATTTCAATTCCAAAAGAATCTAAAGCAACCAAATTAAATTATGATTTGGTGTGTAGTGTGCTCAAATATCAAGTAGTTCATGTTTTAAATTTCTATAATCATAATCAATATCAGATAATTACAATCATGTTTAAAATCTATTACTTTAACAAACAAAAAAAAATCTAAAATCCACTAATAATTAGAATTCTAGTTATAATCATTAGAATTCTAGTTAGAGGGGTTAGATATATGAAAGTGAAATATCATTATCCAAATATCTACACATTCTAATTTACTTAATATGCACATATTTTTACGTGTATTCTGATGATTTAGAGTTTTATCGGAGAAGTAACTAAATTGTATAAAATCAACTGAGCATCACAAGATCCACATTAGTATTATTCATCCTACATGTTGGAGAGAAATTGCATACCCTCAACAATAAAAGAATTTCGGCTCATTGCCGCCATCGAGCCGGTCGTAGTCGGCCCGGCTCGAAGCCAATGATTGCATAAGGATCACTCGAGCAGGGCTACGCGCCCTTTCGATCGATCGTCTACGGCTCAAGGCCCTTTATTGAGCCAAAAGGTCCATTAAGGTCTGGCCCTAGGCCTGGTCTTTTAGGACGAACAAATTTAGGCCAAACCAAGAGGTTAGAAACTCGATTTATAAAAAGGAAAGAGAGGAGAAGGAGGAGAGGGGAGATATTTTTCAATTGATTGACGACATGATCTAGAGTTTCACGAGAACAATAGATCTAAATCGATCGCTTGTACCTTTTTCTTTCAAACTCTTTCCTGCAAATCGTTTTGTATCCATACATAGATCAATAAACGTCTTCGTAATAACTCATAAATCGAGTTTTGGTTCCTTAAATCAGACTAACCAAACTCAGATTCAATACTACACATTAGTATTCTAGATGAAGCTCTACTAACTGAGCTATCCTTACTTTGTTTCAATAGGTGAAATATGGCAATTATCATATGTTTATTAATATAAAATTAAATGAGATATCCTTACTTTGTTTCAATAGGTGTAAATTATGTTAATTATCATATGTTTAATAATAAAAATTGAAAAATAAATTATGCGGTGAGCGTGGATCGAACACGCGACCTTCAGATCTTCAGTCTGACGCTCTCCCAACTGAGCTATCCCCGCATTGTTAATATTACAAACAAACGCTATACTTGAACCTAATTAATTCAAATATACAAGTTTAAAATATCAAGTTCTACAGAGTCCTACATTACACTTGTCTCTTGACAAAGCCTTATTCAACAACACTCTGTCTCAAACATGTGAATTTTCTTGCTTTTAAGGCTTTGTAGGCAAAAACTGTTTGATTTCTTCCCTTATGAATTTTGCGATGCAGCTGCTCTAATGGACTCTAGTCTAGGAAACTTACAAATAAGAAGATGGGTTCGTTTACATGTGCTGTTTACATGTGCTATATCAGTGAGAAGATCTTTGTTTGAAACCTAAATAATGTTTTTATATATACGAAATCAAGTTGTGGTAGCCTAATGGTAATTTCTTGGGGTTTGGTGTGTGCACACATTAGTCCTATGTTCGATTCTCTGTATAAACTAAATTATCACTACTTGACGAGTCTGTGCTTAGGTTTTGGTATAAGTGGATAACATGGTGGATCGTAACAGATGATCAATCTATCCTTTGGCGTTAGTTGAAAAGTTTTCCAAACTCGGATTAGACAATATGGTACGCTTTCGAGCTAGTCCACTCTATAACACTAAATGCGTTCTCTCCAGGTAGATCGGATCAGCCGATAAGACTTATCCAAAAAAAATACATCATAAGGTGTTTTCACTACATTAAAATAGCTTATAAGCTTATGTTGATTGTCTGTTTTACCCTTAGACTTGGTTCATCTGCCAAGATTCTTACTACAATCACATTTCTGATATGTATTTCACAGAAAACTCTTTCTCATCATTGTTTGTTCATCTTCCCGAGATTGTATGTAATAATATATTGTACATTGACCCATCCACAATCGCACAAACCTTGTATCATCATACAAGAAAGAATGATTGCAGTCACATCTATTTTGTAGTCAGAGAAGCATAAGAATATAACATGTTGAATGCATCGGCTTACGGTGTTAGTACCAGTTTTGCCACTTAGTGCGGTTACATTTTCCGACCTTATGCATATGTCATATGTGAGATCTCACACTAGCATAGATACATATATTTTCTTCTATAGTTTTCATCATCCGCTTTAAAATTATATCTGTAATTTTAAAATATGTATTTTGGTTTTCAGTGTTTAGAAGTTTAAATCAAAAATAAATAAACAGCCCCAGTGTGGTTACATCAACTTAATTGCTTTAACCCGATTATGTATTTTCATATGCTTTTGCATTTAAAATGATTTAAATTTGAAGAATATTGAGTTTTGCACTTTTACATTCTTATAAAACAAACTTTTGACTCGAAGAAAATTTATAAAACTAAGATTAAAAGTTTGGTAAAATCCAATTTATCAGTGAATTTACCACTGATCAAATTAATGTACCCCCCCCCCCCCCAGTTAACTTTTAGTTTCGATTGAAACGTTAAAATCACGCAACTTATGGTTGTTTATTACATCACAAAGTTCATTGCCGAACAAAATGGTTATTCACTGCAGCACCAAAAAAACTGTAATTTCATGAGAACAGAAACTGTTAAAAGATTTAGCAACAAAGAAAGGCGTCAGTGGTAAAGAAAACCTATTTATCACATATTTATCAAATAATTGTATCATCATTCTTTTTTTTTAAAAAAATATGATTAAATTTAATTTTAATTACAAAACAATAAAATTCCAAACCAACCAAAATTTAAATAATAATTGTAGTTTTTTAAAAAAATATGGATATATGTTATTGGAGGCAAATGCATGCAAATTTGTGTGGATAGTATAATATTTGATGACACATATATAAGAATGAATTTGATGTGCAAAACGATTTACTATAGAATTATCCTCGGCATTATACTAAAAAGATAAGGCATCTATAATCTTCTCATAGTATTCTAAACTAAATAAATTAAAAAGATACAATGACAAAGTATATATTCATAATTAACATTCGTACCAAAAAAGAAGCATATATTCATATTCTTGATACGTTCGTTCGTTCGTTCGTCCTAATATATTTAGGATTTTCATAAAAATGATGATTAACTGATTCTTTTGTTCTGTTGCAGTGATTCACATGTCTTTGTAATCAAGAACATTCAAAGAAAGACAGATGATCCAATTTACTTTCCTCCTAAATTGACGAAACAGTTTTTTCATAGTACTAATCTGTAAACTAACAAAATATTGAGAAGATACTCTTGACCAAGAAAAAACAAAGTATTACATTCGAAAAACGTGTCGAAGTTAGGATAAAATACCAATAATTATAATATAATGTGGAATGTATGATTACAAATAGTATTTTGATCAAAAATTTATAATTGCCAATAAATATTCAAACGTATAACATATAATTTTTGATGGGTACTAATTTAAAATCTTAATATATTTTCAGATTCTATAATAAATACTTTCAGTTCATTATATTTATAAGTTAGTGCATACATGATGTAGATTTTTAAATAACATTAAGAATATAAAGTATCACAGCAATTCTTAAGATCAATTTAAGTTGAGCCAACTGTTGCCTTGTTAAAAGGCTACGTGAAATCATTCATGTGGATATATTTGAAACAGACGTAAAACTAATTAAGATTCCACGTTAATATATTATACAATCAAGGATCAATAGAAAATTCTAAGTTCTTGAATATCTAAGAGTGCTAAATTAGGAGGGATGCTTCATCAAGAAAATAATATACTAATATTGTATGCTTATATGCATATAGTATATATTTATCAAACAAAAACTACAGGGAAACATATAAAGACTTTATAAACAATACATGCATTACATAATGAATAGTGGCCAAACACATGGAATTGGTTCAAGTAGAAAGACATCACAATCATAAAATACCTCCAAACCAACCTTTTTCTCTAGAGGGTTGGCAGAGGATCGTGTGTATATATTCTCTTCTCAAAAAAAAACGATACGAAGATAATTGATTCGTAACAAACGGCTTGTAAGAATCCGAATCCAGATCTTGCAAAGGAAGACTTCATTAATCCATGGTTGCCTAAATTGAAAGCATATGCTAAGACATATACTAATTAAGTTAGCCATCGTTGTTACTCTTTTTGAGCTGTGTAAGTAAATCTTGTAGTGTGTGTTACTATTTAGTATATGTATATCGTAGAATTGCACGTTGGCAAAGTTATATAAAACAAAATTAGACTTCGACATGCACGTACGTTCGTGAGAGGTGGCTAGCTAGAGAGTATATATATTCTATAGACTATGAAAATGTGTACTCTTACGCCTTTTTGGTAAAATATATCAATGTATTTCCATATAGTAGCTTATTTAATTTAGGACTTCTTTTTTATATTAAAAAGAAACATAAACATTGTCTTCTTTTTGGGCAGTGAGTAACACGTTTCTAGTTTAAAATCTTATACTTTGATTATCAATTTATAATCTAAACAAACATAACATAAAAGAAGGAACTCTGGATCTCCTAAACCACTACACGAAGTAATCTTTTTTTTTTTTAAGTAAATATATACCTCTTTCAAAATTATATAATTTAAATTGATCGCAGAGCTCCCTCAATATTTTTATTACAACATTGGCTTTTGATGTAATCATTCTTTAGCAATTCTAAATAGTTTTAACATATATGATATATATTCAAATATGTTTAAAGTTTTTTTTAAAAAATACATGTATATATCTCTATATACATGTTTTTATTTTGATGCTTATGATAAAAAGTTGGTTAGTAATATATAAGATTGATGTAGAGGGTTGGATGTAACAATTCACACTAGTCAGTGAAAATATTGAATAAAGGAGAATTTCTATTAAATTACTGTATCTAGCAATTCTATTATATCTTGTGAAAACATAATCTATATTATAATGGGAGAGTTTACTCTCTCCCCTTCTGCCACGTGTCCATTTCGTAATGAGCTTTTAAAAAAAAAAATTGGATGTTGACTATGAGATTCGAACCCTTCACCTCAATGTTTATTTGATTGACATAACCAACTGAGCTAAATGAGATTCTGTAAACTAGAAACTAAATTTTATCTATATTATAATGGGAGAGTTTACTCTCTCCCCTTCTGCCACGTGTCCATTTCGTAATGGGCTTTTAAAAAAAAAATTGGATGTTGACTATGAGATTCGAACCCTTCACCTCAATGTTTATTTGATTGACATAACCAACTGAGCTAAATGAGATTTTGTAAACTAGAAACTAAATTTTATATAATAATATTACAGTTTGGTCTTTTCTAAGGGTGTCTATGTCAATATTAAGTTGGTCCCACATATTTTTTTTTAAATCGTATGTTGACATACTAAAATAGTCGAACCTTTCACTTCGGTGTTTATTTGATTGACATAACTAACTCAGGTACAAGAGATTTTTTTTAAATTGATGGCGGTTTTTTTACTTATTTTGAATGAGACGTGGCGGTCGAGGCATTACAAGTGGTATTACAGCTGGTTAGCCATCTCGATTTTAACCCGAGAGGCAACTTGAGACCTGTCGTGGGACACAACAAAGACGTTTTATTCTTTGAGAGGAGGTGAATGGAAACATCCCGAGCTGTGATATATATAAAAAGGCTTAAGAGAATTGATTTAGTTACCTATGTCACCAAAGTTGACTTACCTTTTCCGTCACACATCCGTTTAGAACTCCAGAGTTAAGCGTGCTTAGGTTGGTATAGTGAAATGATGAATGAGCTATCAGGAAGTGATTCATGATACCATGCGAATGAATCCAAAACACGAGGAAGGTCGGGTGGTGATTATAGGGTCAGTAAACAATGATTTGGAGACTTTAGAAAAATTAACGAACCGATTGTTAGATGGAATGAGATCTACAGGTCGAGAGCGCGAATATGAGCAGTCCATTAACCGTGGGCGGTCGGGACGTTATATTATTATTCCATGTCAACAAGCAAATTAAAGATTTCATCTCTACATATAAATTAGAAATTTTCATAAAGTAGTACGGAAAGTTTTAGGGATTAAACTTCCTGATTTTCAAACTATCTTATGTACATAACTTAATGTCGTAATCTTCCTAATTTTTATTTGGCTTTCTAATGAAAATTACACTTCACTTGAAGACATAACAAAACGGAAGTGAACTCAATGGAAGTTATGACTCCAATATTGCAATACGAAAAAAACAAAGATTTAGACAAGATACGAACAACAAAATCTTATACACACGTAAAGCTTAAAAAACGAATTCGGCCCCGCGGGAGTAAAAATAAAATATGTGTAGACACAAACAAATGCCGTCTGATTCAGACCATTATATCCTCCTGTCTCGTTTATTTTAAAATTTAATTATCATATTAAACCATTTATCATTTGTTTTATTAGCCTACGAATTATTTTCTTTTGGTATTAAATTATTTTGTTCCTGATTTTCTCAGGGAAATGTTTGTTTTTACCTTTGCTTTTAGCTATCGATTCATTTCCCAACCCGTCATGTTCGGGAAAAAGGACCAGCTTTTCCAGAAAATGTTTTTAAAAAATTGGACTAGATGGTGACCAGAAGGCTATGAGATCATTGGATCAACCCAAAATCTAATTTAACAGCATGTCAATATCAAATATCTAATAAATTATTAAAATTATATATATAAAATAATTGGTAAATGGTAGTTTATTAGTGATTTCAGTTGGAGGAGAAGTTGCCTTGTAGGTCCAAAGGCAGAAATAAAATTTTCTCAAACGTTAATTATAGAACAGTTAAAATGTAGATCTATCAGAAAATCCGGTGAGTGGGATAATCGACAGCTACACTTACCTTTTTAAGGTTAGTCAGATGCTAAAAATCCATATCACCACTAACTACATAAAAACTCCTATCATGCTAAACAAATTCATATCTTACAGTAATCATGGCCTATTCTAAAACAAATATATTTTAAATCTAATACTAACATTACAATCTAACAGTTTTCAACCACTCTAATTGCAAAACTGAAAAGCACAATTGAGATAAATTTAGTAAATTATATCCACAAACAAATTAAACTACATACCTTTTAAAAAAGATTAACCTAATGAAACTATATCGTACAACCAAATTTTAAAATTGACCAATCAAATAAAATTAATCATGAAATCAAATAGAGGAAAACATGAAAACATGTTTTTTTTAGTTTCAAACATTCAGTCAAAAGTAAATAACTTAGGATTTGATTCGCACTGTGATATTAAAGGAGATAAAACATCAAATTTTAAAATGCATAACAAGTCCAGATTACCATGTTGATTGTGTTTTTGTTGGTTTTCACTTATTATAATTCCATGTTTTTAGAAAATTAGTTCTCAGAAAAAAGTCAGACGTGTTATTATAATTCAGTGATTATAAGATTAAAACTTGTCATTAAACAATAATACATGAAAATCATTTATAACAGTATAATAGGTTCTAGGGAATTTGATAAAACTAGGGTAAATACTTTTTTGTTGTTGGTGTCTTTGGTGGGAATTTCAGTTTTAGTTTGTTAATGTTTAAATTCAGATACTCTATTCTATTTTTTCATATATGGACTTTCTGCAATTGGAAGGCCGTTGTATGTTGCCTTCATTGTATTTTCCTTTTATTGACCCTATGTTTTCTAAATATATTAGGCAGAAGCTAAGAGGCATCAGTAGTGAAATATATATATATATATATATATATATATATATCTTATCCGAAAATATTTAAGCAGACAATACTCTGAAATATATATTTCTTATCCGCAAAATATTTACGATTTTTATTAGTAGTAGTACAGAGAATAGAATATGTATTGTGCACCTTATGATCCACTTTCAATGCCATCCATTCGAATGGTTGCTCATAAACGTACTTAGAAACCGCGTGCATAAAGCTTCATGGCATCCTGTGCGTTTGTATTAATTTCTTGCCTAAAATAATATAAAATTATGATAAAACAAGCACATACAAAACAAATACTACGAAAATGGCATCTAAACTAAAACTCAAATTTAAGGTATAGATTACAAGGCATAGTTATTTAAAAATAAAAAAAAAGAAACACAACCCAAATGAAAATGTTTGTTCCCTCCCATGATATTTGTTTATTACTAGAATGCGATATTCTTTATCATATCAAACAAAATATGGAAAGTTTGTGTAGTTATGCAAAATACAGTCAGTTAACTATATATGTTAAAGCATATATGTTTTGTTTTGTTTACAATAGAACGTTGAACGCTTTTAAAATATAATACAAATTGAAATTTATTTAACTTTTTGATGAAACTGCTATAGATTGCTTTTTTAACATTGCCTTGTGTAAAAATAATATCTACATGCATATAAACTTTTTCAATTGCGTTGCAATTTTGTAATTATGGATTATAAAGAACACTAATCCATGTTCTGATTGGCAGGAACTTACATTGCTTGACTGCTATAACATGGTTTTGGCAGTATCCACAATTGTAATGTAAAACTATGAAAATCAAAAATTTGATTGGTTGTTGTTGTTCTTCTTCTTCTTTTTATGATTCTTTAAGATTGATATGTTTTCAAAATCTTATTACCATTCGAAAAAAACAACATAGTGGAAAATCGATCTGGTCCTATCTGATTTTACCTTTTGTGTCTCTCAGCACCTAATATTGTTTTGGTCCACTACAATCTTCTTACCATTTCAGTTTATCCAACTTACAACACTCAAATTACCCTTACACTAAACATTCATAGATGAAACATTTGTAGTTGTGGACAATGATACAAGAAACTCCGGCGGCCAGAAAAAGTATCGGTGAATATATTCCGGCGAGCCGTAGGGGCCCACATAGGATAAAAAATTACTACATGAGATTTGGTTTTAGGAAGGATATTTGAGAATGTGCTTTGTGAGGAGCAAGCAAGCCAAGTCAAATGTATGCTTCTCTTCTCTTTCTCTGCCTTTTCTTTTGTCCACTATAAAACAAACCTCATCGTCCTCTCTTGCCCTACTACACTCAACAAAACAAACACACTCTCTTCTCCTTGAGTTTAAGGGACTTAAGAGAGAAAACAAATGGTGAAGTTCACTAAGCAATTCGAGGGGCAGCTAGTACCCGAATGGAAAGACGCCTTTGTCGACTACTCTCAGCTCAAGAAAGACCTAAAGAAAATTCATTTGTTAACCAATGAAGCTGAGAAGAAACACACAGAAACACAAACTTCACTCATCAAAACCATCAAATCCTCTTTAGGAAACCTTTCCATTTTTGGTAACAAGGAGCAAGAACTCTCTCGTGCCATCAAAGTACTAAAACGAACCTCCATACTTTGTGATTTATCATACAACTATTCATTTTTTTGTAGTAATTGATTTTGATGCCTTTTGAATAGGTTCATAGAAAGCTTGCCTCTTCTGGAAGTAACAGTGACGTGTATGAGACGGAACTTCTGGAGAAGGTTGCTGATGATACCGATGCTGCGAAAGAGTTCTTCATGTGTTTGGACACACAGCTTAACAAAGTGAATCAGTTCTACAAGACAAAGGAGACAGAGTTCTTGGAGAGAGGAGAGTGTTTGAAGAAGCAAGTGGAGATACTCACTGAGCTGAAAGATGCTTTCAAACAAAAGCAAGCCAATGGAGAGTCTACTCAAGAATCAAAAGAAGATGACTCCATCTCATGCACCATCTCATGTGGTAATAAGAAGATATTATACAAACATAAAAAATCTTGATTTCAAGAATTGGTTATACTTAGTTTTCTCTGTTTCTTGAAACAGAGGAAGATTCTGTTAGGAGCAGAACAGATCAAGTGGAACTTCAGGAGTTTTGCTTAGAGGATCTGGAGAACAATGTGACAGAACCATTGGAGTCTCCTAAATCAGAAGAACCAATCAAAATCAACAACCAAGACTCGAAGCTGAGGACGGTCTCTGGTCGAGTTTTCAGCTGCCAGGGAAAGAATCTCAAGATAAAGATACCACTGACAAACCCTTCCCGTACATTCTCAGCCATAAGTTACATGATTAAAGAAGATTTGATAAACCAGTCATCGTCCAAGAAATGTGGCCCAGATGGTGTAAACAAGCTGAGAATCAGCAAGAAGAAACTAAGTCACGCCGAGAAGATGATCAAAGGAGCTTTGACTGAACTCTACAAAGGGTTAAATTATCTCAAAACTTACAGAAACTTGAACATGTTAGCCTTCATGAACATTCTCAAAAAATTCGACAAGGTAAGCTTTAAACCATAGCATATTTTAACCAAAGTTTCTATAAGTTTTTGTCGATTATAAGACCTATACTTTCATGTTTCAGGTTACTGGAAAACAAGTCCTTCCAATTTATCTCAAAGTGGTTGAAAGTTCTTACTTCAACAGTTCAGACAAGGTAGCTAGAAACTCTACTTTAGATTCTTGTTTTTCATGTTTATGCACGCGGAAAATCGACACCTACACTCTTGTCTCATCACTTTATCATTTACTTTTATTGGGACATGACAGGTGATAAATCTATCAGATGAAGTTGAAGAATGGTTCATCAAGCACTTCGCAGGAGAAAATCGCAGAAAGGCAATGAAATATCTGAAACCACACCACCGTAAAGAGTCTCACTCTGTCACCTTCTTCATTGGTGAGACCCTTTTTAACATTTTACCAGTAGATATTGTGACATTTTTTTACTTTTGCACTGGCCAACACAAATTATTTATGTCAGACCGACCAAAAATGAAAAGTCTTTGGACCCCATCACACACAAAACACATTAGGATTCCACAAATGTAACCTTTTAAGTTTTGTGGGTGGACAACTAAGAGCGTCACGTTCTGTTTATACTCTCTGTTGCATAATATTATCTTGTCTGCTGAAGAATCTTTGTGTAATTAAACTTTCTTGTTTCAGATTATATGGGTTTGGTTTAATCTTGTCCTCAAATTCAGGTCTATTCACTGGTTGCTTTGTTGCTCTTCTTGCTGGCTACATCATTGTGGCTCATCTGACTGGAATGTATAAAAAACACTCTGAGAACACTTTCTACATGGAAACTGCATATCCTGTTCTAAGGCGAGTGATCTAATTAAAATCTTAAATCTTAGTGAGTGATTATGGTAATCTATATAAATTAACCAAATAAAAGTTAATGCTAATTTGACATTTTTATGTGTTTGCAGCATGTTTGGGCTCTTGTTTCTACACTTATTCTTATATGGTTGCAACATATTTATGTGGCGAAAAGCGAGGATAAACTATAGTTTCATATTCGAACTTGGGTGCAAAAATGAACTCAAGTTTAGAGATGTTTTCTTGATATGTACAGTTTCAATGTCTGTGATAACTGGTGTCATGTTTGTTCATCTCTTGCTTCTTGCAAAAGGTTACTCCTTTGGACAAGTTCAAGTGATCCCTGGACTTTTATTACTGGTAAGTAACAAACACTAATCATCACTCTTCATCATGTGTTTTTGCTTCTTTTTGCAAAGTTGTAATCTAAATATGTTTGGTTCTTTTTGTGCAGGGCTTCTTCTTAATACTGATTTGTCCCTTGAACATTTTCTACAAGTCAAGCCGTTACCGGCTTATATCAGTCATCAGAAACATTGTCTTTTCACCTCTTTACAAAGTCGTGATGCTTGATTTCTTCATGGCTGATCAACTTTGCAGCCAGGTAATAACCTGAGCTAAGAGAATTTGATCTTTTCTATAAACCCTGAATTAGAACCTGACCTTTAAAAATGGGTTAACTGATAGGTACCGATGCTTAGGAACCTAGAGTACATAGCCTGCTACTACATAACAGGTAGCTACGCAACACAGGACTATGGATATTGTATGAGAGTCAAGTACTACAGAGATCTCGCCTATGCAGTGTCCTTCCTTCCATACTACTGGAGAGCAATGCAGGTAAATTTAACCTAAACATCCTTGCTTCTTCCCCAAGTTTCTTTCTCTTGTATCCCAAGTTAGGTTCAACTTTATAAATATACTGAAAATGTCTGTGCCACAGTGTGCAAGGAGGTGGTTTGACGAAGGCGAAACGAGCCACCTAGTGAACCTAGGGAAGTATGTCTCAGCAATGTTAGCAGCTGGAACCAAAGTGGCTTATGAGAAAGAGAGGAGCATTGGTTGGCTCTGCCTTGTGGTGGCTATGTCAAGTATAGCCACTATATACCAATTGTATTGGGACTTTGTAAAAGATTGGGGTTTACTTCAACGCAATTCTAACAACCCTTGGCTTAGGAACCAACTCATGCTTCGCCAAAAATATATTTACTACTTCTCTATGGTAAAAAATCCAAATATTTTATCACCCAAATGACACATGAATCTAGTGAAAATGTTTTTAATTCTCCTCACTGATTTTTTTGTTAAGGTTTTAAATCTTGTTCTGAGGTTGGCGTGGCTACAAACAGTTTTGCACTCAAGTTTTGAGCATGTGGATTATAGAGTTACAGGATTGTTCTTGGCTGCTCTTGAAGTTATTAGGAGAGGACATGGAACTTTTACCGGTAAAATTAATCTCTCTTTGAAAGATATTTTTGGTATCAGATTGAGGATTATATAACTGATAAATCAAAAACATTGTTGCAGATTGGAGAATGAGACATCTAAATAATGCAGGGAAGTTTCGAGCTGTGAAGATAGTACCACTCCTTTCAGAGAAAGTTGATGAAGAAGACTGATCAGATGGATATAGATTATATAACCTTTTTATTAGCTTTGTTAAGATATGAAAGAACAAGAGAAGGGAGGGAAGCATTTGTTACTTTCTTGATCAACCTTGTATTTGTGATATGGATCAATAATCTTTTAAGTTATTGTTATTATTATTCTTGTTCGAAAATAGATGTAACTAAAAGAATCTTACTTCTTCCTTCTTTCCACTTTGTTCTTCACCAAAAAACAAATTATGAAATGAGAAATCATTAGAGTGAATATCGAGCAATAATATCTATACAGAAGTGAATTGCCTTACTATGTTATGTTGATCCAGATGATTTTAGAATATATTCAATAGTCTTCTCTACTGTTTTAGATATTTTTTGTATTTGTCATGTTTAATAATTTGCGGTGATGAGTTCTTCATTGTTTCACAATTTCTACAAATCAATTTAATTCTATCTATTATTTGAATTTTACTTAATAAAGTGTAGAGTAAGTCATTATGATAGAATTCTAAAATATTTGTTCGGATAATCTAATCTTATTCATATGTGTTATAGGATATGTAGCATAAGTTAACACTAATTATTATAAGAGATTTAGTTATGTATCTATCGCATGTGACTACGTATACTCTGCGTCATGATTTATTCTTGTTCTTAGTTTTAGTCTCTTCTCTCCTCCACACATATGATCAAAATTAATGTTTTCATAAGTATGACATGTATTGTTATAAATATTCTTAAATAAGTGGAGTATATAAGTTTAAAATATATATATATATAATTACCTAAAAAATCAAACGAATATTTTAAATTATCTTGATTAGATTAAGTGATCGTCATAATTACATAATACAAGAATTATTCATGAATTATACTAATATATTTCTATATATTGTGTCATATCTGAAAACCGACTATTGTTAATCAAAAAGCTTACAAATTCCATAATAACATATAAATACATAACTAAATATTATTTTAGTATAAATCTTAATTATATATTAAAGAGAAATTATTGTATGATTTTGAAGGTTATTTATTATTTAATGATGATAATGTATACAATTATCTTTGTAAACAAAATGATATTACATAAGAGCTTATTTATATTATAGTCTTTCCTCATTAATATAGCTATGTATTAGCTACTTCAATTATATCGATGCATAGTGTTCGCATGTCGCGAACGAACACTCTGCGTAATAGATATTAATAGAGATTAAAGCTGTTCAATTATGGCGAATCTAATTAAATAAATTATATAATTAATTAATGCTTATTTAGAAAATCATATATTAGCAAACAGAATCTACTAATATATCTCTTGAAAATTAGTACTATATAATTATAGTATGTATATAACGTGCAACCAATTATGTTATTTACAAAAAACGAGTGTTTGGCAAACAATCTTTACGAACGGTGTGAGATGGGCTTTTGCCGGGCAGAAAGAGTTTGATTATGTTTATCAGTCTATGTCGATCGCTGTGGATCTAGACGTTGAATCCGGAGAGAACCAACGGCTGGCCATTCTACCGTCTAGACTTACCTACTACTTTACCTCCTTTAGTTATTTGACTACTTTACTATCCAATGACGCAACATGGACGAATACTGGTGGCCGTTTATCTGTTTATTCTCCGCGGTATCGCTCCAGTTTATTCTCGATACAAACTAACGATAGCTAATCAGTTTCTACAGCCGATCTTCTCTCGATACAAGCATAAACCTATATCGTCTCTACGCAGGTCTTAATACTCAACTCTCTCGTCTTCTCCTTTCGTCAGGTTGTCTTTCTCACTGTTTTTTGTCTCTATCGCAAGTCTTCTCTATCTTCTCTGAAAAATCTCCGAACAAAGACTCGACTTTTCTTGTTTCTTCAGCTCGCATGAACTGCAGCGCAAGCAAATGACCGCGTCGTGTTTGTTTTTGGCGTCTCTCGTGCATGCGAAGAAGAATCATAGGATTCTCAGAAGGTAGTTCAATGAAGTTGAGCGTCTTATGGTGTGCGTTTTTTGTCTCTGTCTGAGCTTGGGTAATGTTGTGTTATGCACAGGGATATCAGGTTCGCGTTGTTGATATAATATCTACGAGAAGAAGTTTGCTTGTGAGTTCGCTGCAACTCATGCGAGCGAGAACGCGGACAAAGCGACTTTTAATCGCCTGGACTTATGATGCGTGGTCTTGTCTTTGTCCAGGTAAGACTTTGCTTAATGTCTAAGAGAGATGCCTCTTTTTATGATCAGTGGTAGAAGTGAGGAGACACAAAAGGTAACACTTCTGATTTTTTCGCTTTGGCAGTGTGGAGATGTCTTAAGCATCATAAACTGGTTGACAATCTTGGTCTCATTGTTGAGTATGACTTCCGCCAAGAAACCTCCAAGGATTTGGATATCGATCAAGTTTGATAAAAGCTT
>CAJHQP010009045.1:0-24104 GCA_905132765.1 Moricandia arvensis
ATTTGAACTACAGTATTTCTGAATTCTAGTGACCAAATACTACAAACAATCTTCTTTTTATATATAATATATGGGGCATAATCAGGTATCTTTGCCATTTAAAACATCTACACTGTCAAGTGGAAAGCCACTAATAAAACTTTTGTACGTATAGTTGATGGATATAAACCATCAAACCCACAGAGCAAATTCTCCAGAAATACTATCTACTATATACTCATAGCCGGCCCTGGGCCCAAGCGAAGAAAACTCATGCTTCCAGCTGTGTTAAGTGTTTAACCGGGCACAAATTTTCTATAACAATCAATGGTTTTCAGTCTTGCAGAGCCGATTCATGTTTTATAAGGGTTTTTGGACAAAAAAACAATTTAAGCCCTTTAATAGTTAAAATACAATTTTAGTATGATTTTTAAAAATTATATTATTTAAAATGTTATTAAGTTTAGATGTGAAACACACATAAAATAAAATTTTAGAAATACATGTCTATTTACAATATATTTTTTTACAAAATTTGAATTTTTTTCTTTAAAAAAAACATTTTAAATTAGAAATCGGACCCCTAATATTACGGATCCCAAGACAGTCGCACTGCTCGCCCTTATGGTTTAGCCGACACTGATGGTTTGGTGGTTAGTTGTTAATATACTCGGGTTCAACTCTCATTATATGCGAAGTTTCTTTTTTTTTATGTTTTCTAGTCATTTTTTTTGTTTTGGGTTTGTGGCTTTGAAAAGCCTAGGATCGGCTTTGTTAATTTACTCAACTACCTGATCATTTACTTTTTTCAAGCCAATCTGATTTACCACAATATTATTTTTCATACCAGCAAATGTATATTTTTCTGTGTTATCCCTTTGAATTTTGCCAACTTTTGCAACCATGGTAGGGAGATAATGACTCATGGGTATAGGTCAGGACGGCTAGCCTTAAAAGAGAGAACCCCCCATCACTCTCTTCCCTTTTTACGCGCCTCTGCCACCCACCACACGAGAGGACATGTGAGCGTTAATTTTAGAGTGATTAACATAAAAAGACAGTTTTCATGTTTTATTAACATGAAAAATCAGTTATTGTTACAAGAGAAGTTTTTATGTGAAAAGACTCAATATGCCCTTCAACTAGAAGGAGTTTTGGTTAAGTTTATTTTTTTATTTGAATTTTGAATTTCGGGAAGGAGAAATATTATAATAGTAGCTACAGAGATTGCTATCGTTGGGTAATTAAATAGAGTTAATAATTTCTGAAGTCCGAATTCATGTAACTTTTTTTATTTCTAATCGAAATAGGAAACAACTTTGTGGGCTAGAGAGGAAGTGAAATCTAGTGAGACCAACCGACGATTCCGGCGAAAGTGAAGAAGAGAAGGATGACACGACAGTGGAGTCTCCGTGGGAAAGGCATCATAAACGGTGAGTTTGGGAGCATTTTAAAATCTTGGATCTTGACTTATAAAAGATGTTTTTTCCATTTTTTGAACCAGATAGTAAAAGTGTTTTTTGGGGATTGTTCTTTGGTTGACAGGGACGGTGGAGGTGGAGGACGCGGTCGACATGCTCGTTACTGAAGTTGTGCACACCAAAATAGTTGTTGTCATTTCACAACTCGAAAAGAAAGCTTGATTAGAGTAACAATGGTTAATTTTTGATTATTTTCACATTTGATCCTCTAACTCATGTTTATTCTCTGATTTGTCTCAAACTTTTAATTGTACAATCTTGTCCAACCGAATTTTTGAATTTGTAACAATGATCCTTGTCGTTTGTTTTATTTGGTTTCTGGCCCATAAGTTTCTGATTTGAAAATTTATCCTTTTGATTTGAACCCAAATTTTACATACATGTGTACACCACTCAACCATACATATATATGTACAGATGTACAAAGATTATATGTGTTTATGTTTACATATGTATATATGTACACATGTACAAAAAGTACATGTGTATATGTTTACATATATCGTCAACATGAATTACATGAAGAGTGATTAATAACAAAAAAAAGACATAAATTTAATTACACGCATATATTACGATACATGTGTACACCACTCAACCATACATATATATATATATATATATATATGTACATATGTACAAAGATTATATGTGTTTATGTTTACATATGTATATATGTACACATGTACAAAAAGTACATGTGTATATGTTTACATATGTATGGACATGTATACATTAACATATATCGTAATTCATGAAGAGTGATTAATAACACACAAAATCATGTGTACACACAAAATCATGTGTACTATAATAAAAAGCCAAAAATTATTAGAAATGAATAACACACAAAATTATTTGTACACATATTGTCTTGTACACCATCTTTAGTTTGATTTGATCTATTTTGTTATGTATTTTGTTTTTTGGGTAAACAACAACCAATCCATCTATATGTGTACAACTTCTTCACAAGTTCATTTTTGATGTACATGTGTACACGTAACAAAGTGTACACAAAATAACCCACAAACTTCTTTATTGTTCATTTTAGTATATCTTCATTATTGCACGATTGGTCTTCAGTTTTTTATTTCTTTCATTTTCCTTCAATCTCTCAAAATAAACAATTATCTCTTTGGTTTAGCCCCTTGATTAATAATTTATTAAAATACATATGTACATCACTTAACTTATGTAATATTTTACATGTACACCTATCTAGTACAATGTAATATTTAAGAATTCAGAAGTATAAGTTTGATAGTAAATCTAGAAAGAACAAGCTAACAAAAAAAGTTAATCGGGTATAAGTTTAGAACTACAATTTTTTTGAAAACAAAATTTTATAGATGTACATAATTTTAAGAGACGTTTTTATTAATTTTGTTCAGGGAATGATACTTGTGACGTATTCTGTGTCAAATATCATCGTGTACACACATATTTTAATGTCCACGTGTACACCATTATGCAAAAAAATTACATGTACAATGATTCATCTATACATTACTCAAGTTATGATATTTGATAGTTTTAATGATTTTGAGTATAGTTGTTGTTTAGATGCAATTAGAGGTTTTTGGTATAATATATTTTTTTATTTCATTTGATAGGGTCTAAAATGCAATTTTAGAAATTTTGGATTAACTTAAGAGGATTGATTTGCAAATTTGATTTTTTGGGCAATAGTGGAAATAATTAAAATTACAAGGACTAATTATGAAAATTAATAAAATTTGATTTTAAGGTTCAACAATGGTGATCTAATCTCAGATGCAACAACGACTTCCTTTTACGGTCCACCAGAGGCACATAGAGAGGCTAAGATCATCACGAAGACCTCTTGGGACACCATGGAAGAGAGGTTGAGGGCATGACGTTGAAAGAGTTATGGTAGATGAATTTTTTGATTTTTACAGTCAAGTTTATGGTGGGTGATGGGTTTACTAACGTGACGGGATCTGGACCGTTGGTAAGGAAAGTGAAATAATATATCTAATGGTTAGGATGAAAGACGGATATATGTCTTGTCAAGGTAATGGAAATGCATCTGGACCCTTGATGTAACAAAAAAATGAATGGTTGGGGTTGATTTCCGCTCATATTGTGGTTTAGTTACAATAAATGTACTTAACAACCGACGAGAAAGTTACATCAAAAGGAAGCTGTTAGTGAAAACTGTCTTAGAGCACTAATAACGGGATCTCTTAACCCGTCTCTTAATGTATTTGAAATTTAAAAAAAATTAAACACACTTAATTAAAGAAGAACCGTGTCTTATTTTGGGGAAAGAGGAGACGGTTCTTGGGGACACGTGTTGTGTCTACAGAGGAGAGAGGAGAGGTGGATTCTTTTCTTTCGTTTCATTTCTTCTTTCTTTCTCAAAACTTCTCTCTTGTGGCGACGATGGCGATCTGCTCTCTCTCCTTGGCTCGTAGACGAAACGGCGGAGTGTGTCTCGGTGGTTGTCGTCGAGACGGCGGCGTCTGTCTCCAATCATCTCCCTCTCCGTAGGTCTCCTCGACGGCCACAGATCGTGATGTTGGTGAAGAAGACAGAGCTCTCTAACGGTGGCTTTCGCTTCAGTTCTGTCTCGGTGGCTATCGGCTCGGTTCTATCTGACGGTGGCGACGGAGACATAAAGATCGGTGGAGGTCTCTGACCGCGACGGCGACGGAGGTCTCTGACGGTGGCTCTCCTCCAATCCAAAGGTAAAGGTTCGGTTTCATGTTATTTGCTCAAGCATGTCTTAGATTGTGCTTGTTCTGTCTATAGATTGATTTGTTTGTTGTCTCCGAGTCTGTTTCTAGATTTTTTTATTTGTTTTGTTCGATCAATTGTGACTTGTTTGTTGTGTTCGAGTCTGTTTCTAGATTGATCTATTTGTTGTGTTCGATCAATTGTGATTTGTTTCCTGAAAGATTATCTATTTCGATTTCGTTTGTTGTTGATTCATTCTTTATGTTTTTGTGTTTGTGTCGTGAGATGGATGGATCAAACTTAGGAGATGAGTAGAGCAAACAGAGGAGATGGATGGATCAAACAGAGAGATGAGGAAGTTTCATTGAACAAAGGTCTCAATCCATGTATACAGGTTAGTTTACGAATTGATTTAGCTTCTGTTCGGGAATGAATTAATCTAGCTTATGAAACTCTTTGAATCGATTTTTGTGATGAATTAAACCGATCATTATTATCGTTTTGGTTAGTGTAAAAGTAGGTCTGATTCATGTCTCTGTCTTTGTTTCTCATATAAATTGAATTGATTGTGAATGTGGTTGTGCTTAACTGTGATAAATGAGTTAGATAGAAATGTGATAAATGAGTTAGCTATAGGTCAAATCGAAATGGTTGTGGTAAGTGTGAGTAATGAGTTAGATAGATTGTGATAGTTGTGGTTAAGTGTTACGAATTAGTTAGATATATTGTGATAGTTGTGGTAAAGTAATGAGTTAGATAGATTATGGTTGTGGTTATGTGTTCGGAATGAGTTAGATATTAATGATGATGCTTGGAAGGAGCTTTGCAATGACCAGAAGTGGTGTGAGATTTTTACAGCCAAAAATGAAGGAAACTCCAAGAAGAGGAAGTGTGATGACAGCTCACAGTCAGCAAGCTCACAAACATTTGAAACAGACGATGAAGGTTCCATTCGTCCCCAAGGTGTAAAAGCCGCAAAAGCCCGTGCTAAGAAGCCAATAAGTGAGGGAAAGGAGTTGTCTCAGTTTCAAACAATGTGGAGTATAAAGAAGGATGATTTGGCTATGAAGGAAAGGCTGTCCAAGATGAAGCTTCTTGACAGTCTCATTGCAAAACAAGAACCCCTTCCTGATTATGAAGAAGCTTTGAAGAAGAAACTCATTGATGAGTTGTTGTCCAATTAGTTTAAGTTTAAGTTTAAGTCTCTGTTTTAGTTTATGTTATTGTCAAAACGAGTTTAAGTCTCTGTTTTAGTTTATGTTGCTTGTATGAACTCTTCTGTTTTTTATCAATGTTTAAGTTTGTCTATCTTGTTCTTGTTTAAGAAGCAGGGGACATGGCAAGAGTGCAAGGCTAACAATAATAAGGTAATGGGACTACTCATTACCTTCAGAGTCACGTAGCATGTTCTGTTTCAAACGGATACAACACGTGACACTGATAGTAATGAGTATTCCCGCTATCATATTGATGTTCGTATGTGGCTGATAGAGGAATAATGTAGTGGAAGACTCACAGACTTGTTGGTGTAGTTAAGTTACTCTTGTCTATGTCTCTGTTATGTTTTTTTGTTCTGTCTCCTAACTTTTCTCTGTCGTTACTTGCAGGTAAAGCATGGAGCATTGTCAAGTGGAAGAGTCACGTACCTGTGACAGTGTGGAGTCAAGTGGAGGATTGTCAAGTGGAGGATTGGGTACCAAACAAGAGTCACGGACCTGTGACAGGGAGGATTGTCATGTGGAGGATTGGGTACCAAACAAGAGTCACGGACCTTGATCGTGTGGAGCATTGGGTAACAAACAAGAGTTTTGTGTAGACAGCTTGTACACGAGTCACATACTTCTTGTACTTTTGTAGTTTTGTGTATTTGTAGCTCTGTCGTTCTATCATTATAACTTCTTGTAGTTTTTTGTCACGGATTTGTATAAAGAACTTCATGTTCTATATAAATAACTTCTTGATTTTCATATAACAACTTCATCGACCAAACTTGTTCTTTCTTTCTCTTCACATTAAAATTTGATCTTCTCTTTCTCTTCACATTAAAATTTGATCTTCTTTCTTTCTCTTTAATCACATTTTCTATATGGCATCTTCTTCTCATTACACATGTGATGGATCTCTTGATGATTCATTTGATGAACTTTTTGATCAAAATTTTGATCAATATTTTGATCAAACTTTTGAAAATTTTACCATTGATGATGAAGAAGAAGGAAGAAAAAAAGGAAAAAACGAAAGAAATCGAAAGAAATCGTGAAGAAGGTCATTTACGTTTATGGAATGATTATTTCAGCGAAACTCCAACGTATCCTGGGAATTTTTTCCGTAGACGTTTTAGAATGAACAAGCCATTGTTCATGCACATTGTTGACCGACTCTCCAATGAAGTTCAATTCTTTCGCCAAAAAAAAGATGCTCTTGGAAGGCTTGGTCTCTCTCCACTTCAAAAATGTACAGCAGCTATCCGTGTCTTGGCATATGGTACTGCCGCTGACACGGTCGACGAATACCTACGTCTCGGTGAATCCACAACTCGGAAATGTTTGGAAAATTTTGTGGAAGGAATAATAAATTTATTCGGCGATGAGTACCTAAGAAGACCAACACCAGCTGATCTTCAACGTCTACTTGATATTGGAGAGCATCGTGGATTTCCCGGGATGATAGGAAGCATCGATTGTATGCACTGGGAGTGGAAGAATTGTCCCACCGCTTGGAAAGGCCAATATTCTCGTGGTTCGGGAAAACCAACAATCGTTTTAGAGGCGGTTGCTTCATATGATCTTTGGATATGGCACGCATTTTTTGGACCTCCAGGTACCTTAAACGATATCAATGTTCTTGATCGCTCACCTGTTTTTGATGACATAATAAAGGGTCATGCTCCAGAAGTCACTTACTATGTCAATGGAAGAGAGTACCATATGGCTTACTATCTCACTGATGGTATTTATCCAAAATGGGCAACTTTTATCCAATCCATTCCAATGCCACAAATGCCGAAAGCAGTTTTATTTGCTCAACGTCAAGAAGCTGTTCGAAAGGATGTCGAACGTGCTTTTGGAGTCTTGCAAGCTCGCTTTGCCATTGTTAAAAATCCAGCACTTTTTTGGGATAAAGTCAAAATTGGAAAGATTATGCGAGCATGTATCATACTCCATAACATGATAGTAGAAGACGAACGAGATGGATACACTCAATTTGATGTTTCGGATTTCCAACAAGCAGAAGACAACGGAACTTCACATGTGGATCCCACGTATTCTACAGATATCCTTACAAATATCGCCAATATGATGGGTGTTCGAACAAGAATTCGTGATAGACAGAAGCATCAACAACTGAAAGATGATTTGGTTGAACATATATGGCTTAAATTTGGACGTCATGAAGACAACAACTGAACTTGATGTTTCTTTCAAATTATTATCGTTTATTTTAATAATTTTTATTTAAATGTTTTTATTTTAAAATGTATGTTTCAAATGTTATCTTTTCATATGTTTTATTTCATCACAAAATTTTAAGTTTAATAAAATAATGTTTAATTTTTTTAAGAACCCCTAAATAAGAACCTTGCAATGGAGCAGTTATATGGAATAGTTTCTTACCATTGTCTCTTAAATCACTTTTTGCACTAAATATCATTAAAAAATTCATAAGAACCCTTGATATGAGGTTATGCAATAATCATTCTCTTAGTAGCCAGAACTGACTGTCTCTAGGTGTAAATTTTTCTTAATTTTATTATTCATAGATTTAGAAATTAAACTTAAAAGATGATATTACTTATTTTGACAACACCGTTGCCTCTGATTCATGTGCTTTTCACATATTTTTTTTGAACAAATAAAAGATTGTATTTGACTGTCAGACCGTTTATTCCTTAAAGGGTTTTTAGATTAGTTGACAAATTTTTATCGATTTTTTTACTAAACCCTAAATGAAAACTACGTCCACTATGAAAATATGTTTTTGATAAAGGCGAAGAATTAAAATAGTTTTCTTCATAATTAAAGACATAAGCTTTTTTATTTGCTTGACAATTTTTGTATTTTAATTTAATCCCTTGACAACTTGAACGCTGAAAAACCCATGGGAACCACAAGACGTTGTTGCAATGCAATATCTAGCATTTCCATTTGTGATATCTATTTTCTTTGCATATCATAAGCACCAAGAAAGGCATTAAAACATAAAGAACACCATCAAGCTTTATCTTTTAGACACATTGCTCTACACTTGACCGAAAAAGCTGAATCTAAATAACTTTAACATTCAAAGTATGAAACTTTTACAGAAACACATTATTCTATAAATGAGAAACTAAACACCCAATATAGTAAATACAACTTAGCATGCTTTTCACCTATAAAACTATTAACTGGCTCAATTAAGAAATAAGTTAAAATGAATTTTTATGAATCCTTTAGCTAAACTTCACAAGAGCACATAAAAGGAGAGGGAGATGAGGTAAAAGGTTGTACAACCTGGTAAGGATGTTACGGCGAAGCATGAGGGATGAAAGAACAGAAGATGAAACGCGATGACAGTTTGGAACCAGAAAGAAAAAGTAGAAAAGTGGCGGAGAGAGACTTCCACGGCTGTAAGCAAAGATAGTATTCCCTTCTTGAAGGGATTGTGGCGTGCGAGATCGTCTTGTTCCATACTGGGATTCTAAGGTTTGATTTGGTCGGGAACTATGAACAGAAAAAAGTGATTGGGCTTTTGAGAAAATGAGGAAGAGGTATGATAAATTTTGAGACATAGAAAATTGTTTATTGTTTTCACTTTTGACAATGAATCTTTCTGTGTCATAAAAAAAACCCTACACACCTCATATTAGTCATATATTTTAGTGATAGCGTAAATATAGGGATATCAATATCTTAAAAGTTTGAACATAGTATAACAGAAGCAAGTGTCTGTTGGTATAATGCAAATTAGGATGAAAAATGTTGGTGGGAGTCCAAATTTTCTCTTAAACTTATTCTTATTTTAAATAGTTTAAATTGTTATAAATTTTTCTTAAGATAATTTTAAACCACATAAGAAAACAAAATCCATCCAAATAATACTTTTAATTTCGAATATAATGCAACTAACTAAATATTTATTTTACAAATAAAATAAATTTCTAGAAAATATCATATTAATTAATAAAATAAATATTTTAAAGTAACTACAATATTTTTTATTATTAATATATTTTCATCAAATTATCAAAAACAATACAAAATATTTTTTATAATATAAATCGATCATATAAATTTGATCAAAAACAACTTTTGTTACAACAAAATTTAAATCAAATAATCAATTTCAGTATAAAAACTAAAATTATGATTGTCAACTGATTCAAATTGAACTTATCTAAACAGATATCAGTAATTTTATTCAGTTTTTTTGGGTATTAAAATGTTTAGAAAATTAACACAATTATTGGACTCTTAGAATATTATCATTGATTAGCCTCGCTCATGCAATATCGAACTCATCGACATTTCAACTTTCTTTTAAAAATAAATTTTTTACTATATTTGACTCTCCCTCAATTGAAAATTCAAAGTCTCGAATATAAGTTAATTTAAACAAAATTATCAAAATCAAATAAAACAACACTAATTTTGTTTGCCCATCATACCCACACATTTCGCTAGAATATTATTGACCGTTCTCGACTGACGATGATAACCATTAAAAAATAAAGTTACCTCGTTGCTTTGGATGCCGATTATTTTCGTTATCAGTGATGATTTCTTCAACCATTTCAACTTTTGTTCTTTAATTTATCTTAAAAATATATTTTGAAAAAATTACAAAAGATTATGAAAAAGTTGTAAACTAATAATATATTGCCAACTTTTCTTGAATAGTATATATGAAATTCTAAAAAGTTTATGAAAATGTATTTAAAACTGAAGATAAATAACCAAAGTAAAAAATTCCAAGGCCAAAATAGTTATATGGTTCAATTTCAAGGCCCAAATTAATTGACAAAGAAGTAGTGAAACAAACACATTCCTCAAAACGTGAAGAAGATAAATCATCAAAAAAATGAGGAACCATGTGATGAATCGAGTCTTCTTCTGCAGCAAACCACTCTCTCTCGTCCCCTCTCTCACTCCTTCCCACATCCGTATCTGCTACTCCGCCGCCGCAACTTCATCCCCGAACCGAGCTATTCGCTGCAGGGCCAACGATTCCCCACTCTCTCAACCGGCGGCTCCGATAACCGGCGGAGATAGTTCCGTCTCCGTCCCTTCTCCGACTTCATCCGCCATCGATTTTCTCTCCCTATGTTCTCGCCTCAAGGTAATGCAACCATTGGATTCTCCGAGATCATCGTTACTAACGCCAATAGTGTTTATAAGATTATGTATTGTTTGTTAGTTATGTGGATGTTTAGTATTAGTTTGTGAAGGCAAGATTGCTTCGTTTCAAATGTTGGTGGAGATTCATGCATCGATGTTTACTTACTTTGATGTTCTTGTTCATAGATTGTTGATACGATCATGCCTTGTTCATATGTATGATGAATCTGTGTAGAGATAGCTCTTGGCTTGCATACGTTTTGATGTTCTTGTTTCTTTATAAGATCGATCATGCCGTTCATATATATGTATTGATGTTTGTTATATAATGTTTGATGTTCTTGTTGATGGATTATTATATAATGTTTGATGTTCTTGTTGATGGATTGTATTGGAATCTATAATTTGTTAGGGAAATGAAATGCTCTCATGCTATGTAAGTTGCTCAAGTTCTTATAGATGTGAAGGTTTTTTCGATCCCTTAGTGGGTTTTGGTTTCCTGCTTCATTGATAGGATTGTATCTTATGGTAATTCTTCTGTATTTTTGAAATAGACAACTCCAAGAGCTGGATGGGGTAAAAGAGATGTTAAAAACCCAGAATCAATAGCTGATCACATGTATCGGATGGGTCTTATGGCGCTTATCTCTTCAGATATCCCCGGTGTTAACAGAGACAAGTAAGCTTTCTTGGTTCCTTCTCTATCTTCAAGTTTATAGTTTCTGGAAAAAAAATCATTCATTTGAGCTTTCCATGCTGCCTTTCTTTCAGATGCATTAAAATGGCAATTGTTCATGACATTGCAGAAGGTTAGTACTTTCACTTATAGATATAGTCACCATGTTGTTCAATCACAAGATATCAAATTCGATCATTGTTGTTGAGCAGCCATTGTAGGAGACATTACACCTTCATGTGGGGTCTCTAAGGAAGAGAAAAATAGAAGAGAAAGTGAAGCACTTGAACACATGTGCAAACTCTTGGGTGGAGGGGAAAGAGGTTGGTTCTCTTCTCCCATCCTGAAACTACATTTTTATCTTCCTATGATCTTTTGCTCATTTGCATAACGCTTCTGACTTCTAAAGAATGCCAATAATGTTATAACTGCAGCTGAAGAAATCGCTGAGCTATGGAGAGAATATGAAGCAAACGCGTCACCAGAAGCCAAAGTTGTTAAAGATTTCGATAAGCTTGAGTTGATACTACAAGCTTTGGAATATGAACAAGGTAATGACCTCAAACTTTTGGTGATTCCTGCTGATTTGACAATATGCAGAAGCTAAACATCGATTTTTGTCTGTTTGTATTTTTCGCTTGCTTTGTGCAGAGCAAGGTAAAGATCTAGAGGAGTTTTTCCAATCAACCGCAGGTACTTTCTTTTGTACAACCTAATTCATATACAGAAACAGAGTATATATAATTGAAGTCTTGAAAACTTGTTGTGGTTTGGTTCAGGGAAGTTCCAGACTGATATAGGCAAAGCTTGGGCGTTGGAGATTGCTTCAAGAAGGAAACAACAACATTAGTTTAGTTCTCATTTGAGCTAAATACTCGCTTCCTTTCAACTTTAATCATTTCAAGATAGTTTAATGTGGATCTACAATACAAAGGTAGTCTACATTCGTTGAGGTAGAAATTCGAACCCGAAAAAGTCAGTTCAGGTCAGATTTGGTTTCTCTGAAAAACACTAATGTTCTATGTCACCGGCTCGGATTATACATGAGAACCAAAACTTAGAACTCAACGTATTGGACAAAAGAACTAAACCCAAAATCCGATGTTATTTTGGGTTTGATGAGATCTTTGGATCCAAACTGAACTCAGTATTGGGATCTAGATGGGAGCTTAAACACGTAACCAGAATCCATTCATCGGAAAATATATAATTTCAAAGACGTTAATGAGTTTTGATACCAAAGGCTTGGAAATGGGAATCCAAATTTAAACGGATACCTACAAAATGTAGTTGGATAGAACCTGTATCTTATTTTATAGAGAAATATCTTTAGATAGATTTAAAAGTTTTTCATCAAAAATAACTTTAAAAAGAAGAAAATTAAAATAGATTTTATTATAATGTGTAAATATACATTTATACCATTTGGGTTAGCTAATTTACACTTAAAGTTATGGGATGAAATTTTGGAGATGAAGATTAAAATTTAAAATAAAACAAGAAAATTGTTAGGCTTAAAATTTAAAATAAAACCAAAAAATATTATTTAAAAAAAAATCTATTTTGATCATTTTTTTAAAAATTAAATTTTATGATAAAATCTTCAAAATATCGATTTAAAAGATTTATCTTATTTTATATTTACTTTAATTAATCAATATATATCGTCCATTAAACTATAATCTTTTTTCAGTTGATAGATTTTGCACATACAACATATATGATGAGACCCTTATGTAACTAATATCGACAACAACTCTTTAATGGGTATAGCTATTTCATAATTTTTTTGGGCACTTCTATATCATAATTAAGTTTGAAGTTATTAGAACCAATTCTAATTCATCATCCACATACAAACCAAAAGAAAACAAAATAAATATGTTAACCTTATCACTCATAATCGTTGAAAAAACATAGAACAACACAAAAAGCATAGAATAACCGTTGATCGCATTTTAATGAACTAGACGTTGTTCACTTGTGATGTACACTATCATATGATAAAAATGTATTTCAATATATGCATGGTTAATTGAGTATTTGTTAACTCTTCAACATATTTTATTTATGTGTATTTTTTGAGCTATATTAAATCATACAAAATTCTCTTTATTATCAATACTACTGAAACAAAGCCAATTGAATCTTCTTTTTTTAACTACAACTAATTTTATGGGTTTATTTGTGAAATAACCAAAACAAAAAAGATAATTAGATTTAGAGAGAGAGGGTAGAGAGAGATAGGAACAGATAAGAGGAGAGAGAGAGAGGGTGATTTTGGTTATTTAGTGAATTTGAGCTTTTTTCTTATCTATAGGGTGTAATTTCCATAATTTAATTTTATCTACTTACAATAATGTAGATTGGATTAATACATTTTTTTCTACTTATACTTAATTTATTTTATTAAAACATGATCACTTTTTACCTATTATCCTTACGTTTTCAAACTGAATTTTGTAATTCATTAAGGTATAGGAAACATACGATATATGTGGGAACCATGTTCTCTCACTTACTTCCTTCCATAGATTTTTCTCTGAGCAGTCCTTTTATTTATAGTAGAAAATGCAGCCGTGGTAAGCGAGATCACGGAGATGAATCGTTCGGTGGTGAGCAACCATGGTGATTTCGTTATATTTCGTTAACAAATTGTTTCATCAAAAAAATAATAAAAAAATAATAAAAAAAATTCTCTAAGGTAAAACTAAAATTTTTTTTGTACCAAAATAATCAATATAGATTTTATTAAAGAGTGTAAACATACGTTTATACCGCTTGAGTTAACTAATCTAAATTTAGAGTTTAGAGTTAAGGGTGGAGTTTTGGAAATAAGGTTTAAATTTAAAATAAAATAAAAAATATTAGTGTTTTAAAGTTTATTTTTATGACAAAATGGTCTATTTGAATTTTTTTTCAAATAATAATCATTTTTTTTTGGATTTTGAATGATTGCAATCGAATAATGGCTACCAAATATGTGTATTTGATAAAAAATAAAAAAGAAAAAAATGTTAAGATATAGTCGTTGTCGAAGAAACTCGGATGACAACCATGGAGAAAAATGCAGGAAACTTGAAACTGTCTTTAGAAAAAAGACGGTTTAATTACTATTATACCATTAATAAAAAACATAAAAAAAACACGAGACCAACTAAGGTCTTGATTAGCATGACGGATGATAAAACGGTAACAGTATGCAGCAGAAGCAGTATGCTATATTAATTATAATGCAATTGTATGATTGGTAAAGCTGTAACATTTAAAATATCAAATTACTAAAATAGTCATAATACTAATTAAAAGAACTAATAAAAACAAATAAAAAATCACGTAAATATTTTTCCAACTACTATAAAAATCATATGAAAATAAGGTTAGTTAAAATAATTAACATTCCCTTCCATGACCAGTAGACCACAATAACTAATTGTCATTATAATCGTAAAGTCTTTTAAATATACAAATGGGTTCATAAAAAAATTAAAAATAACTAAAAACTAATCAATCTCCAATTTTTGTTATTTTCCAACATAGTTTATATATATATATATATATATATATATAGATAGATAGATAGGTAGAGAGCAAATAGTTACATTTCTTATCAACTTTTTTTCTTTATATTGACTTGATATGTTTTAGGGAAAATTGTTAAAAGTAACTCAAAACTTGATTTTAAATACAAAAGTGTACTACAAATTCAATCAAATGTAAAAGCAACTTAAAAAACTATTGAAAATACAACAAACTTTTTATGAGTAAACAAGAAACTGTATTCAATTTTACAAATATAACATTTTCGCGTGGAATTATGTACACTTAATCTTAGAAATAATTTAATTTTTTTATAAAAAACATTTACACGAAGAAAAGTTTGATAAACATGAATGTTTGTAACCTCATAATTATCACCAATTAAGTTATGAATTTCACTCAAGAGTTTCAATGTTGACTAATACACATGAATTAACAAAAAAAAAAAACAAAAATCATTTTACATTTTGAGAAAATTGAAGTTTAATAAAGATTGACTTAAAAGAATTCCTAAGAAGTCTTCTAAGAATTCTTAAGAACTCCTTCGTTAGGTCATTTTTACAATTGCAAATTTAAGAAGGAAGACTTCTTAAGAAGTCTACTCTCCAGAAGACATCTTGAGAAGTCTTCTTTTGTAATTATTGGCTTATTTTTAAATTTTTTTTTTTTTGAAAATATCAGAGAAGACTTCTATGATAAAAAATTAGTTTTGCAATTGACCAAAGTTTGTCAAAATTTGACTTTTTATAGAAGTCTTTTTACGTTCACATGAAGTCTTCTCATTGTCGCAAGAAGTCTTCCTAGATTACTTTTGCAATTGACTATATTTGACTTTTTCAAAGAAGACTTCTCTAGAAATCTTATGTTAGAAGAATTCTAAAGAAGTCTTCTCTTGGAACAAAATGTTTGACCAAAAACCAGAAATAAAATTTGACAAGACATCTCAAGAAGTCTTCCGTCAGAAGGCTTCTTTGTAAATAATAATTTTTTATTATTAATTGTCAATTGCAAAAGTAACTCACGCAAACTTCTTGTGTCAGTGAGAAGACTTCATTGAACAGTAAAGAAGACTTCTCTAGAAGATTTCCCAGGCTAGAAGTCTTCCCAAAGAAGACATCCTGGGAAATCTTCTATAAAAAATCAATTTTTTTGATAAACTTTGGTCAATTACATAATTAACCTGTTTATCCGAGAATTCTCCATGTTTTTTTTTGTTGACAAAGGAAAGGTAGAAGTCTTCTATGAAAAACACAAAAAAATTAATTGCAAAACTAACCTATGCATTGACCAGAAGAATTCTGTAGAAGTCTTCTCATACGAGAAGACTTCTAGAGAACTCTTTCACGAACAAATCTGGAAAAAATCAATTTCATATTTTGAACCCATGAGATGACTTGTTTAACTTCTCTAAACTCATAGATCTTCATCAAGCATACTACAATTTCATTAATGACCAAGAATCATGAGTTTCAATATGTCTATGATGAAATCAAAATTTTGAATTTTTTGGATAAATTTTGAGAGAAAGTGAAATAGATGTGGTTTGTGTGAATAACAAATAAGAAAGAAAGAGAATTGTTTTTGTGCATTAAGAGATTCAAATTGGTTGTTCATGGTGGTTGTTGTATTGAAGACAATGACAATATTGTAAATACTTGATGAAGATGGGGATGATAGAGTTAAACACCCATTGAAAAGTAACAGCATTTTCGTGAATAACTCGAACATCTAAGGTGAATAAAACAAATGAAAATTTCAAAATAATGATAGGTTAGTTTTGCATCTGACTTTAAATTTTGAATCATTTTTTTCAAAACACCCTACATACAATCAAAAATAATAATAAACATAAATATTATAATTTTTAATATATTCATTTTGACACACACACACAAATATATATATATATATATATATATATATATATATATGTTAAAATAAAATTTATAGAGTCCATATTCAAACATGAAAATTTAAAATAAATATGTATAAACAAACTAAACTAGATAATAAGTAAATTGTTCAATATTCAACATAATTTTATTATGATTCAAAATAAATAATTTGGTGAGAATAAAATCAATTTTTAAATTTTTATATAAAATAATTGTTCAAATAATTCATGTTTTCTTCAATAACTATTAAGTTAACTCAATATGTTTTTAAAAAAATGAATTGATTGATGGAGTCTTATTGTATTTTTAATTTTAAAGTTGTGTTAATGTTATCTGTATTGTAATAGATCATTAAAATATTAATAAAAAGTGGTTAAATATAAACTAGTCCAATATGATATTACCATAAAATAAATATAACTATATTTTTTCTAACATAAATCGGATCCTATATTGGTTGACTATGTAAAATAGTAAAATTGTATTAGTTACCAAAAGGTTTATTAAAATTAAAGATTGATTTATGTCGGTAGATGAAAATATTCACATGCTTCTTAGATTATAACGAAAAGATTATATATAACGATTCCTTTAGAAGTTTATATTACGACTATAAATCTAAAGAAATAGATAAATAGATTACCGTCGTCAAGATCCATTGAAAGGTAAAGCTTATTTCCACTATGTTCTGAATTTTTTTTCTACGATTTTTGAACAATAAAATCTTGTTTCAAAGTTAAATTTCACTATATCTTCTTGACAATAATGTTCTTTTTCATACAAGTTATTAGAAGTCATTGAACTCACATGTCTACAATCAAGAAGATGTTCAACAAGTATACAACTTTGGCATCTTATTTTCTTTGTCTAACACCAACTCTTTGGTATGCTTTTGAAATAGATAAATTGAATAGTTTTCATAATTAATTATGATTTGAGTAATTACAAATATCTATTTAAAATATTCTTTTTGTTTTGAAATAAAGTTGCTATGAACACTATCGTCGTTTTGTTTTGAAGTATAAATTTCCAATATATTTTATTTATTTCCATTACGTATTAGATTTGATAATTTTTACAAAATAACTACAAAAGTTGAATTTTATTTTTTTGTTGGAATATTCTCTAAAATTAATTTATTTAACTTATTTTTATATTTAGTTTTTCAGTTTATAATAAACAGGAACAGTTTCGTCATTATTTACAGAGATATAATTAAAATCATTATTTATAGTAATTTTGAATTATTTACATCAAACCAGATGAATTTATGTTCATCATATTTTATAACAATTAGTTATAGTTAGGTATAACATATATTTTAATCACTGCAAAATTTACATAAATACTAAATTTTGTGTTGTAATCTCTTTTTCAAGATAAATATTTACTATTTTTTTTATATTTTATTAAGAATAAAATAATTTAATAGTAAACATAAATTTTATAATATTTTATTGCATTGCATTTCTTAGTATCAATACATAAATCGTGTATATGTTCATGAATCGAAATAATCTAGAATCTGCTTTCTGCAAAATAATAATGAGATAAGTATTTTTTTCGTACTTGAAAATAGAAAATCTTTTTCGTATGACTTAAGAAATATTAGGGAAATGCATTTAGGGGAAAATACTGGTAAATCTGAATTATTTAACACAATATTTTATTTCTAGATTTGGTCAATCGATTAATAGATATATGCATCATCATTGTAATAAAATCCCTCCAGATATTCTACTTTTTGGAACATAGAACTATTTAGAATATTATAATAATATTAAAAATATAACCTGAAACTTTTAAAACAAAATAAGAAGTGTATATGTATTTGAACACAAAAGAGAGATGTATGTATTACAGTTTTCTATTTGAATTATAATTTAATTTACAAAATATTATTCAATACCAAATCTTAGAAATTGTCCCAAATATTAGCAATGATTTGTTTTAAAATAGCCATAACTTTTTAAAATACATTTAATATGATCCAAAAATAAAAAATAAGAACAAAATAAGAACAAAATAAAAAGTTTATATGACCTTGTTGCATAAGTGAATAAGCTAATAAAACAAATAGTTAGATTTTCTTAGTTATAACTAGTGAAACAAAAAAAACTATTTTCTCTTTTTATGTAGAGAACATTTTTAGACTTATAACTAGTAGACAAAAAGAAAAAAAAATATTAATCACAGTCAATAAAATTATTGATCACATCTTTATCGACTGGTGATTGATATTACTAGTCATAAATCTAAAAGAATATTCTCTATCTAAGAAAGACAAATTTTTCATACCCCATCCTTCACTATATAAGGCACACACATCCCTCAACTCAAAACACAACACACTAAACAAAGTAACAAACACAAAAAACACCATGACAAGAAAGAAGGTGAAACTTGCTTTCATCGTCAACAATTCCTCGAGAAAAGCAACCTACAAAAAAAGGATGAGGGGATTCCTTAAAAAAGTGAATGAGATATCCACTCTATGTGGGATTAATGCTGGGGCTATCATTTACAGTCCCTACGATCCTAACCCTGAGGTGTGGCCTGATGTTGCTGGTATGCAGCAAGTGATTTCTAATTTCCGGAGGTTGCCAGAAACATACTGCCAAAAGAATATGGTCAATCAAAAGAAGTTCCTCAATCAGAGGATAGAAAAAATCGAAAAACCTCTGTCGAGGCAGAAGAAGGAGAACAGGGAGGCTGACTTTACTGAAGTCATATATCAATGTTTGCTTGGGAACATGAGAGTGTCTGGTATCCACTCCGAGGATCTTAACGATCTAGGATATATTATTGAACAGTTTCTTGATAATCTTAATCGCAGGATTGGGATTTTAGAAGGCTCGGATATGGAGATTGGTGAATCCTCCAATGCTGTTGCGGCTGCTACAGATCCTTCTGAGCCACTTGGAACATTGACTCTTGTGGAAGGCGCAACCGCTCCAGCCACTACTGTCCATGGGGTGGGTTCTTCTTCCTCCTCTGTTCCTGCTGGTAATCAAATGTTCCATTTCCCTCAATATCATCAGCAGTTTTATCAACCACAAGCTGGATTATATAACCAGAACCAGTTTATGGATATGATGAACCCTCCCGAGCACATGAGTTATGCTGCTAGCCATATGAGGCTTCCATTTATGGACAATACCCATTACTATTATCAGGCTCCCTACCACCATCACCAGCCTCAGCAGCGGCAGATGTTCCAAGGTGAATCCTCCTCTGCTCCCCAGAAGCAGTGGTGCCCAGGTGAATCCTCCTCTGCTCCCCAGCAGCAGTGGTGCCCAGGCGAATCCTCCTCTGCTCCGCCACCCGTCACCTCAGGCAGTGTCACACCTGCTACAACTCCAAATCCTACTAATAATATTTGGTTTTGTTAAGGTCTGGAGAGACCGCGTTCACATTCTGATAAGAAGACAAAGCTATGATTACTCTCATGTGTTTTCATTGTGTTGCCGTTTTATCTGATTTTAAACGTTATGGATTTGGAATTTTAATTTTTATTGTACCACATTTCTCCTTGTTGTTGTTGTTGTTGTTGTTGTTGTTTTACACAGATATATTTATGTATCATCTTTTTATTTCAATGAATTTAAATTTTCTCTAGTAAATCTCTTTTTATATTATACATGAAGAATTTACGTGCAATACATATATTTGTTTTTAGATTGTTTTAGATTCAAATTTAATAAAACTGTTGATAATTTACATATTTGCTTTGGACTATAAAAACATGACACACCACCTTTGTAATATTTTAGTTATATTGTTAACTTCAAATTTATATAATATAGAATGAATTGCTAATTACATTTTCAAAAATCATTTATTTATTTTCAAATAAAAACAGATATACAAAAAGTTAGTTCACATGATCCTAGAATATTGGATTTAGGGTTAGGGAACATTATGTGAAAGGCGGTTACCTAATATATTACCAAACTCTTGTTTCTTTTAGATAGTAGACCTAAATTTTACATAACATTGTTAATCACGGAATAGTCTTAATCTAGTTAGATACTTGAAAATTATTCTTCTAGTAAATTTTAATAATTCCATATATATACGTTTATTTAATCACTGAATAGTCTTGATCTAATTAGATAGAATCTCAAAACTGAATATTTTCTACTAAATTTTACTATTTCAAATATAATGAATTGCTAATTTACATTTTCAAAAATCGTATCACTGAATAGTCTTAATCTATTTAGTCATTATGGGAATTGTTCATTGATGATGTATTTCTAGAGTTCAAGGTGACCGAGCTATTGCATCAAATTTGTACCATGGATCATTTCCCAAAATTAGGGTTTGGTTCTTTAATGTTAATTTAAATATATACAATATATATGTAAAGTTATAAGTGATAAAATAATATAAAAATTGTAAAACTACAATATTAACAAAAAAATATTTGAAAAAAGAATATTGATAAAACAAAAAAACAGTAAAATATCATCAAAATATAATGAAATTACGATAATAAATAAATTTAAAATATAAAATATCTCGAAACAAATATGATGTAAAACAGATTAATCATGATGAGGAGTTCTTTTGTTGCCGGAAATGGACCAGCAAAAAAAGATATATGATCAATCAAGAGGAGTTCCTCACGCAGAGGATAACCAAAGCCACCAAACATATGAGGAGTCAGAAGAACAACAGGGAGGCTGGACTGACGGAAGTCATGTATCAATGTTTGCTTGGGAACATGAGAGTGTATGGTATCCAAGCCAGGGATCTTAACGACTTAGGATATCTTGTTGATCAATTTCTTAATAATCTTAATCGCAGGAATGAGACATTAGGAGGCTCAAATATGGAGATCGGTGAATCCTCCAATGCTGTTGCGACTACAGATCCTTTTGACCCACTTGGAACATTGACTCTTGTGGAAGGTGCAAAACTACAGCTACTACTCTTCATGGGTTGGGTTCTTCTTTCTCCTCTGCTGCTGGTGCATCTTCCTTAAATAAAATGTACCATTTTCATCAGCATCATCAGCACATTTTATCAACCATCTTCTCCATATGCTGGATTCTATGAGCAATCTTGTAACCAGAACCAGTGTATGGAGGTGATGAACCTTCCCGAACACATGACTTATGCTGCTAACAAAATGGGGTGTCCATTTATGGACGATACTCATCACTACCATCAGGCTCACCACCACCATCACCAGCCGTAGCACTCATCAACAGTGGTTCCTAGGTGAATCCTCGACTGCTCCGCCACCGCCACCTCAGGCAGTGCCACACTTGCTACAACTCCAAATCCTACCAATAATATTTGGTTTCGTTAAGGTTTGGAGAGACGAGTTCACATTCTAATAAGACGACAAAGCTACTATTACTCTCATGTGTTTTTCTTTGTGGTGCTGTTTTATTAGATATTAAACGTTATGGATTTGGATTTTATAGTTTTTACTGTACCACATTTGTTGTTGTTGATGTTTTACACAGATATATTTGTGTATCATCTTTTTATTTCAATGAATTCAAAATTTTCGACTAAATCTCTTTTTATATTATATCTGAAGAATTTACATGCAATACATATATTTGTATTTAGTAGATTCAAATTTAATATAACTGTTGATGTTTTACATATTTTCTTTACACTTAAAAACATGATCCATCACCTTTGTAATATTTTAGTTATATTGTTAACTTAAAATTTATATAATATATGAATTGCTAATTACAATTTCAAAAATTATTTATTTATTTTTTTAAAAATAAAAACAGGTATACAAAAATTTAGTTCACATGATCCTAGAATATAGGATTTAGGGTTAGGGAACATTGCGTGAAAGGTGGTTACCTAATATGTTACCAAATTCTTGTTTCTTTTAGTTTGTAGACCTAAGTTGTACATAACATTGTTAATCACTTAATAGTCTTAATCTATTTAGATAATCTTGAAAATTATTCTTCTATTAAATTTTAATAATTCCACACACACACGCACACACATATATATAATCACTGAATAGTCTTGGTCTATTTAGATAGTTTCTTGAAACTCAACAATTTTCTATTAAATTTTACTATTTTCAAATATGATGAATTTCTAATTACATTTTCAAAAATCGTTCAGTTTAATGCATTGAATAGTCCATTATCTATTTAGTCATTTTGGGGATTTTTCATTGATGATGTATTTATATAGTTCAAGGTGGCCGAACTATTCCATCAGATTATTATCATGGATCATTTCACCAAGTTAGGGTTTGGTTCTCTAATGTATGATATAATAGTTTAGATGTTTTATGAGAGCTCTGAACAATTTGAAGCAATTTTATGAGTGAGCCACTCTTCAACTCTACTCAACTAACCAACGGGTTGCAGCCATAACCTCTTTAAACCAGGAATCAAAGCATGTTGATTCTCTTACAAGTAATCCTCCCCCATTAACAAACAAAAACTTTATACTTTAGTTATGAATGTGGTCAACATCCATGTATATTTTAAATGAATAGCCATATTGTTATTCAATTGTGTTTCAGGATGAAGTTTACATCTAAATAAAAATGAGAGTCAGGAGGATTAGTACGTTGAGGAGATGATGAAACCTCCAGAGCAAATAGTTTTTTCTAGGAAGGAATAAAACCAACATTTTAATCACCACCAGTTCTAAAGCATCTTCATATCAGCCTTGCCGAACGCTAATGCAGTGGCGTGCCTAGCATTTTGGAACTCAGGGTAAACATTTAACATTTTACTATAAATTAATGAAAATATAATTAATAACCAATAAGAATATATCTAAACTTATATATATATTTGTTTTGGTGAAGAAACAAAATTATAATAGTAAATTTTAATATAAATTATATAGATAATTGTGAACATCTTTATCATTTATATATGCTAATTTAAATATATATAAAATATATATTTAAAATTATAAGTGATAAACCAATATAACAACTGTAAAAATACAATATGAATGAAAACATATTTGAATAAATATAAATAACTAAAAATACAGCATATATATCGTCAAAATATAATAAAATTATAAATGATAAATATATTACAATATAAAATATCAGAAATATATGATGTAAAATATATTAACAATATATATAAATTATTATTGAATTAGTTGATTTCTGCAATAATAGTTATAACATATATTTGATTGAATATTTGAATAAAGTAAAAAATAAATGTTGGGACTCCTAAAATTTGTCATGTGAGAAAAGATCTGGGGGCAGTAGAATTAATTTTAAGGCATTGAGCACAGCTTTGCTCTTCGCCAATGGTAGCATAAGTTTGTTATCCTTTGACAAATGTTTTGAATTTCTTTAACTTTGAATACAAATACAAATTTTCCTTGTTAATAGTAACTTATACAAACTTGAGTGGGCTAGTGATAAGTAGGTGTTGCTGCTTTTAAGGGCGGATTCAATTCAATTTGGATTTCCCATCTTCAAAATAATAATATTTTAGTATACATCATTAGATAATTATATTTAATTATTCAGAAA
>CAJHQP010009046.1:0-24104 GCA_905132765.1 Moricandia arvensis
CTATCTTTCCGTTGAAATCTACAGTCATCTTCTGCTGTCCCTCTAAGACTCTATCAACCATTGCTTCAATCTCGCTTCCCTAAGTTTCTGGAGGAGGATTTTGGTAGTAGGAAGATCCATATGTCATGTCGTTGTTGTAGGGTCTTCCCTGTAAATTTTGATTAAAGTTACTCCTTTGACCAATACCATAGGAATTCCTGCTTAACCTGTATTCCCTTGTCTCTGGAAGCCATTCCCTTCAATGTAGTTCACATCCTCTTCTTCATCGTCTCCAGACTTTATCGCTTCTACCTCTACAAAGTAACCTATTTTCTGAAGAATTTCTGGACACTATCCTGCTTTGCTTTTGCCTCTTCAATCTGCTTCTTACTTATTGTTGGAGTTGATCTCTTCCTCTCAAAATCTGTGTTCTTGGTACTGCTGCTAGATGCCAGATTCTCAATCAATATTGTAGCTTCTTCAGGGCTCCTAGTGCTAAACTTTTCTTCACTAGCTGTGTCCAACGCCATCTGATACTACAGTTCAATACCTCTGAAGAAAGTGCTAAGAAGCTGCACTTCGTTAACCCATGATGTGGATAGTCTCTCTGGTATGACTTGAATCTGATCCAAGAGTTTCTAAAAGACTCTGAAGGCTCTTGTGAAAAAGTAGCAATCTTGCTCCTCATATCTTCTACTCTTGCGTCATCAAAGAAGTTAGGCAAGAAAGCGTTCTTAATGTCAGTCCAGGATGTCAGAGATCCTGGTGGTAGCTGCTTAAGCCCATATGAAGCTTCTCCAGCAAGTGAGTACTTGAAGATCTTACAGAAAAGATAGTCCTCAGGGACTCCATTGGCTTTAATAGCAATTACTAGATCCTCAAAGCGCTCCAGATGATCCATTGGGTGCTCGTGTCGTAGCCCATGGTAATGCGTCTGCGCTACAAGTCCGAAGTAAGCGGGCTTGATCTCAAAATCATTCCTCTGAAGGTTGGAGGACCAATTGTGGATCTTTGGGGGTAGTACTGGTCTGGACAGTTGTATTCAGCCAGCGTTCTTTTAGCAGCTTAGGCGTTAGCTTCAGGTTGAGCTATTGCAGCGTCTGCTTCTGCTTCAGCGATTATAGCCCCCTGATTGTCTATCCTTTGACCTCTGCATTACGAAGATGACCGTTGAGGTCATGAAAGTCTCCATTCTCATTTTGAACCACAATTATAGGCGCAACCATCTGAATTCGTCTATTGTCGATCGATGGTATATGATCAATATCGGTCGATGCGAGAGATCTGGTATCGGTCGATGGTTGAGTTCTGATGCCGATGCTGTCTGTTAAGATATATCTGTCGATGCAGAAGGTATGCCGTCGATTGATGCGTGTCGTCTTTCTTTTCAGATCATGCGTTCGAGTCGCTTTGGGTCAGAGAACAGTAAGTCTTGTCCTTTGTTGCTCCGGGTACTCTTTTGCATGCACCTGAAAAACAAAGAAAAAGAAAAATCAGTAACCTTGAAAGTAACAAAGCTAGACTAATTCCTAGAAAATAAATCTAATGGCGATCAATATTCCCTGGCAACGGCGCCAAATTTGACGTGGGGTGTGTTTTTATGTTTGAGTGAGGTAATAATGTCCTAAACAAACAGCTGTAAAATTAACCCTTAATCCTAACACACAATACAATAATATTCTTGTCAAGAGAGATCGGGTGAAATACTTAGGGATTGAATCCACAAAGAACAAAGGCACACAATAGATTTCTTATTTCTAAAGGCTAAGCTAGGTAACTATATATATTGGTAGCAAGTAATCAGGTCAAGGAAACATTCCTTATTAGAAGGTTAGATTGAATATGAAAATATGCTAATAATATGAATATGGAAATATGCTAAGGATGCAAATATGAAAATATGCTGATAATGTAAATAAGGAAATATTCTAGTAATGTAAATGTGGAAATATGCTAGATCTAGGGTTTCAGACAAGTGGATTATAGTAGATAGAACTTAAAGGTATTTACTCATAGAACTCGAAATCTAATGTAAAAGACATAAGCTCTCGCATGCGCGCCTAATCTATTGACCAAGTCCAATATCTCAGCTCCCGCTTGTTGACACGGAATGACCGTCGATCGATGGAAATGATCCTGTGTCGATCGACGGTTTGTTGAATCAAGTGTTATGACCTAGTTTTATAAGTTCACTAGATTGATTAAATCAACACTCGTTTGTTTCTAGCAAGCTAGCTCGACAGAATAGGCTCCGGTAGTAGACATTGCTCTCGCTTGCGCCTAACTATCCTGTTATCAGGGTTCTAGTTAGCTACTCTAGAACACAAGCAATAAACACAATTCTATTAATAAATCTAAAAACAACCTTAACAATTATATTGTTTGTCTAATCCATCAGTACTATTGATAAACCCTAGTTGACAATTACTCAGACATAATTAAAGTAAGAAGAATAATCTGAATAAGATGCATAGATAAAGTAATGGGTTTTCAAAGAACACTTAGATTACACTAGCAAATGCTAGCACACACACACAAACTCTTGCCCCCTTAAGTCTAGCACACTTAGAATGGTGCAATACATAAAGTATACATAAAACCCTAACGTCTAGGTCAAAACTCGTCCAAGGGTAATCTTGTGTCATGTCTCTAACTTGGGCTTGAAAGTCGGCTGTCTGCGAACTGGACATCGATTGATGGCAGATGTGCAACATCGATCGGTCTTGGTCATGTAACATCGGTCGACGTCTACGTTGTATCGTCGATCGATGGTAAACTCGTACTTCAATGATCAGCTACGGATTATTCCTCTCCAAATGCTCCAAAAGCTCCAAGTATCTCCATATATCTTCAAAACCTACCTGGACCTTTAAAGACCTCAAAACATAGCCTAGACACACATAGCAGACCCTAAATAGAGTCTATAACATGGTCTAAAACTGGTAATAAATAGGCTATATCATCTACTACCAGAATTTATTATATTGAGCTAGGTTACTAGAAACAAATGATAGTTGATTTAGTTAACCTAGTGAACTTATCGAATTAGGTTATAAAGCTTGACTCAAGAAACCAATCGATGCAGGATCATTGCCATCGATCAATGGTCATTCTGTGTCAACAAGCGTGAGCTGAGACATTGGACTTAGTCAATAGATTAGACTCGCAGCGAGAGTTGGTGTCTTTTACATTATATATCGAGTTACATGATTAAATACCCTTAACTTCGATCTTCTATAATCCACTTGCCTGAAACCCAAGATCTAGCAAATTTACATTTTCATCTAGTTAATCTATTAGCATATTTCCATATTTAGATTATTAACATATTTCCATATTGCATCTATACCTTCTAATAATGAATATTTCCTTGAACTTTCTATATTGCATATATACCTTCTAATAAAGAATATTTCCTTGACCTGATTAGTTTTTACCAATATACATAGTTACCTATCTTAATCTTTAGAAATAAGAAATCTATTGTGTGCCATTGTTCTCTGTGGATTCGATCCCTAAGTACTACACCTGATCTGTCTTGGCCAGGAGTATTATTTTGTGTGTTAGGATTAAGGGTTAATTTGACAGTTATTTGTTTACGATATTTATACCCTTATAGAACATAAAAAACACCACCATGTCAGCTGGTCAGCCTCTAGCAACACAAGAACTGGCGCACTAGTCAACATCTCTTTCAAGGAGGTGAAACGCTTCTCACACTCCTCAGACCATGTATACTTCACATCCTTTCCAGTCAGCGTTGTCATGAGCTGAGCCACGCTTGCAAACACTTTCACAAACTTTCTATAGTAACCTACAAGCCCAAAGAAACTTCTTATCTCCGCGGCATTCGTGGGTCGAGGCCAATCCCGTATGGCCTTAACCTTCTCGGTGTCAACTAAGACGCCCTGGTTAGACACGATATGGCCGAAACACCCCATGCTCCTTTGCCAGAAACTATAATTGCTGAGTGATACGTGCTCAAGTTACCCTGGAACTATTGATTACTCTCTCAAACAAGATGTTTAGTTGTAGTACTTAGGGATAAAATCCACAGACACTAAGATTACACAATAAATTTATTGTTTTTGTAATAAAGCTAGACAAAGATTAATAAGCAGTAAAGTGGTTGCAAGATTGATTTGTAGGTTTTATGAGAATGGAAATAAATTAAACTGAAGGGAATTCTTAGATAGGATGAGGATGTAATTAAGTAATTTATCAGGGGTTTATTTAATGTAGTTCTGAAATCAAACTCAGGTTAAGTGATCGTTAATCCTTATGGGAGCGTCGGTCAATTGTCACGATGTATTGTCGATCGATTCTACTTTAACAGATTCAGCGACAAGGTTTGATAAGTTCTCTAATCTATTAGATCAACTGTCGTATGCATCTAGTAGTTTAGATCATCTAAATTTCAGTTCAGGTAATTGACCAAGCCTTCACTTGCGCAAATCAATCCTAATATCTAGGTTTAAGGTGACCAGTCTCAATCCTAGCAATAAGAACAATCTAGATGAGGAACTAGTTAAATATCCCTAATATCAATACAACATCACCAATTTATAGACTACCCTTGAAGAACCCTAATCTAACAATTGAATTACTCAGACATGATAATGAAAAACACAATTAAAATCTGAATAAATTACATATAAGAAATAGAATAAAGAAACATGGAGTTCAAGATCTTCTCTGTAAATAATAAGTAGATATTTCTCTCCAATCCTAGCTCTCTCTCTCTATGGAGTAACATTGATGCTTTGATGTAAAGGAGGTGTGTGTAGACTTAGGGTTACAAAACTTATAAAAAATTATAATTAGTGTAAAATGCGTCTAGAGACTTCTCTTGCAAATATAAGAACTTCTAGATAAGATTCATAATTTCTTCAAATCATCATAAAACTCAGGCGGCTGCGCCGTCGATCGATGGTAAATGACAAAAACAGTTTTCGACTTCTGGTTTTCAAGAGATCTTCTTAAAAGCTTCAAAATGATCCAAAAGCTCCAAGGTCTTCCAAGAAGTACCTAGACCTGTAAAAACTCTAAAAGAACTCCAAATGCATATAAAAGACTCTAAAACACACACACACAGAAACATATATATATATATATATATCATGTGTAAACATGTAAAATCAATGACATATCAACTCTCTAGGCTTATATTTTTGCTTTTCCTCAATAGAAACAAAGGTAAACCTGTGGAAGAGGTTTGAAAAGACAGGGACTCACAAATTTTTTAGCTCATCATTATCACCTCTACTATATTGCAACCACATCAAACAAGCGTCAATCTTAGAGGAACTTTATGTACCTTATCCTAGTATAGCAACCAAATCAATTCTTACCAAAAACTTAGCGAATACTAGCTTGACTCACCCCTATACTAATCTCATTTCTTGCATAAATAAAAGTGCAGGCTTTACTTTGGGAGTATCGATCATAGGACGCATGGAATCTTACCCTTCAAGTTTCTGAACACACATGCAGTCTTCTCTGATCCATTTCTTCCCTCATTCTCTCTTCTCTGAATCTCTTATTTGTTTTATAATTCCAATGAATCAATGCTGCTGATACAGTCCATCTTGTTCATCTTTTTTTTTGGACAAAGTCTAGGCAAATGATGGAGTCACATGTAATTTAACTATCCGTTGCTTCCACAATGTTTGATCATTCCTTTCCAAATTAGAATAATGGGTTCACATGAAATTTTCCTACCTCTCTGCATCTTTAAGAAAACATCTCAATCGTTTATTTTTATAGATGCCGAAGAGAGAGAGAGAGAGATAGAGAGAGAGAGAGAGAGAGAGAGAGAGAGAGAGAGAGAGAGAGAGAGAGAGAGAGAGAGAGAGAGAGAGAGAGAGAGAGAGAGGGAATCAGAAGCACACAGACTTTTACCTTCTAGACTTGCAAGAGGAATCCGATCCAGTATATGCCAAACCCCAAAGCAAGCAAATAAGTCAAATTGGTTTGGAAGTTAGCTTGGGTTCCTTAAACTTTCTAAGTAAGTGTGATATAGTGGCATGATAATCGACTTTGGTATCTCTTGTACTCTCTGCAATCATCAAATCTAGAATGATGCTATAGAATAGTTAGATCATAAGTAAAAATTGAAATCTGATCATCATCCCTTTCTTGACTCAATAAAAGTTTTTATAAAACCATGTAAAATTAAGAAAATATCAAAAATGAATTCAATGTTAGTAACTACCTCCCCAAGACTTAAACAACATTTTCCCCAATGTTAGTTAGTCTCGTGCCTCTCTGTCGAGACCGTTGATCGACGCTTGTATGTATCTGTCCATCGACACTAGACCATGGTAGGTCGACATAGTGAACTATCTTGCGGCTGATATAGAACCATAAGTTATTAAAGAATTTTGAATCGACGAAATTGAACATGTAAGTACTATCCCTATCCATTTCCAAGTTGTTTCTACACTTTTTAACAATTATTGCTTGACAGCATGTTTAATTCCGTAAAACCTAAATCCCAATTTCAATACTCCTTTGATTTCGAAATCTATATACTGGTTATTTTTCTGGTAAGTTTTCTTATGAAAGACTGTTTGATTCTTGCTTTATTGATTGCGAAAGTTTGTAGATTGAAAGTTTTTAGACTATAATTCCTAATTCTTTGGCACCATCTCAGACTGAACTAGAGTTTAAGTTATTATTTGGTTCTGTTTTTTCCTGAAGTTGAATTTCCATTTCCTTTGTGACCACCAGAGTTTAACTTCGTAGAAATTATCATCTCTCGTTCTACATCTTCGTTTTTGTTTTGTAATATTTTGATGTTATAAGTTTATGAGATTAATACAAAAGGAACGCTTGTTAGTATTTGACCACCAGAGTTTAACTTTGTTTTTTGTTTTCGAAAACTTAGGTTATGCATTTAGTAAACAACCAACTACCTTCTCAAATGCTTTATTTTTTAGGTATGGCTTCTTTTTCGGGTATGAGAAAATATCATATGCGTCTGTATGAGGTTGGGAAAACCCCAATTCAAAATAGGAGCACGAACCATGGTTGTTTTCTGTCCAACATTCGAGCGGTTGAAGAAGCTGTTGGGGAAGATGTTTGGAATGAGCTGAGGGAGTCAGCTATTGGAGTCATTGTGAAGCTGAAAGAGATGGAATATATTTTGTCTGCGAAGGTTGTTCCCTATGTCCTTGCCAATCAATTGGCAATCGAGAGCATGCATGAGATTTTGTCTTTGATAGACTGTATGCCACTGCGGTTCTCTTTGTATGAGTTTGCAGAAATTACAGGTCTGAATTTTGATGCTTTTGACAAGAAGGAGGTGTGGAATGTGTATCATCGAGACTTTGGCTGGAGATGAATGTTTCGACATCAGAAGGACCTACATTAAAAGAGATACAAGCCATATATCCAATTTGCAGAAATTGGTCTTGAGAGAAGCGAGTGATGATTGGTTTGTTGAGTCTGCTATCCATTGGCATATTTGGCAATTTAAGCAACAGAAGAATTCCGTTGCATTGTGCTATAAGGTGATGGACACTGCAGCTTTCCAGCGATAACCATGGGGTCGGGTTGGATTTACGAGTCTTGTTGATTCCATCAAAGTAATCACCTATCAAGGAAATAAGAAATACACACTTCACGGCTGAGTTCATGTGCTCTTAATATGGATTTATGAGTTTGTCCCTGGTACAGGAGAAAAATATGGGAATCGCATAGAGGGAGCTGATGTTCCTTTTCTGTCATCGCGGGGATCTCGTACCCGTATCAACTTCTCAGATTTCTGAGATCAAGAAAAGATAAAGTATCAGAAGGTATGAACATAAGTTGTATTTCTTCCATTCAAATTTTATATGTCTTACTAATTTTGTATTACTTTACAGGTTCATGTGAGGCATATGATTATGAAGCCAATGGAGGATAGATATCTGAAGTGGGTCAATAATGAAATTTTTATCGATAACAACATGATTAAAGACATCCACGATGGCCAGATAAATGAGAAGTTTTGGGATGTAATGCCAACTCCCAAAGGCGAGAATAGAAAATATGGTGTTGCCGCGTCTTCTTTTGCAAGTGTGAGCCATTCTACTAGGCGAAAGAAGGGCATAGAACCTTCATATGGAGGTGAAGCATCTGATATAGTATGTACAAAATGTTCATGTTGTTAATGATAGAAACTTGTTTTTTTTTTGTTTTGGCACTGACATGGTTCCCTTTTGCTCTACTGATATAGCCTATTTATTACCAGTTTTATGCCATGTTATAGGCTGTATTTAGGGTCTATTATGTGTGTATAGACTATGTTTTAGAGTCTTTACAGGTCCATGTACGTCTTGGATATATATGGAGATACTTGGAGCTTTTGGAACATTTCAAAGAAAAGAATCCGTAGCTGATCAGTTAAAGAGTCAAAGTACAAGACATTCGTCGATCGACGACACTACCTTGGCGTCGACCGATGTTACAAGACCAAGGTCGATCGATGTTTCAGACTTGACATCGATTGACAGCCATATCATAGACAACAGATTTCAAGCCCAAGTTAGAGACAAATGACGAAGATGCCCCATACGAGTTTTGACCTATATTTATTTATAATTTATGTATTACACAAAAAGAGAGAGAGAGAGAGAGAGAGAGAGAGAGAGAGAGAGAGAGAGAGAGAGAGAGAGAGAGAGAGAGAGAGAGAGAGAGAGAGAGAGAGAGAGAGAAAGAGAGAGAGAGTTAGTTTTTGATTATAGATTTAGGGTTCTAGGGGAGAAGATTCATAACTCGTTAAGGAGATTTGTATTGGAACCCTAATATTTTATCTATGCATTATATTCAGACTATTGTTCTTGTTTTGATTGTGTCTAAGTAGTTATCAACTAGACTTAGGGTTGAATGATAATAATCATTGATTAGCCCAAAAGTAAGATTGCTAGGTTAGGTTAATATCCATAAATTGAGTTGTGCTTAATTCTTGCATTCTAGAGTAGCTAACTAGGATTCAAAATTATGACATGGACGACTACGAGAGTAGGTTATGTGTCAGAGTAGACTCCATTAAACTAGGTTGTTAGGCGCATGCGAGAGCTGGTCTAATTAGATTGGTGAACATATTAAATCTTGTTCACACTTCCTTCTGATATCACCATCGACCGACATCAGTCCTTAATCGACGATCGATGGTCTTTCCTTTTGCTCGCATACGAGAGTTGGAGTTAAAATGGTCAAATAGTTAATATTTGAGTTCTAGAATATTTACATTTCCGTGCTTCTTATTCCCTATAATCCATTAAGATTTAAACCCTAGGTCTAACATACTTACATTTGCATCTAGTTAGTTTTATAGCATATTTCTATATTTACATTATTATCATATTTCCATATTGCTTCTATACTTCCTGATAAGGAATATTTCCTTAAACTGATTGTTTGCTACTAATATATATATTTACCTAGCTTAGTCATTAGAAATAATAAATCTATTGTGCACCATTGCTCTATGTGGATTTGATCCCTAAGTACTACACCTTATCTCTCTTGGCAAGAGTATTATTTCTGTGTTAAGATTAGATTAAATTTGTAGCGCAGACCCCTTACCATGGGTTGAGTCACGAGCACCCTATGGATCATCTTGAGCGATTTGAGGATCTAGTGACTGCTATTAAAGCCAATGGAGTCCCTGAGGACTATCTATTTTGTAAGCTCTTCAAGTACTCACTTGCTGGAGAAGCTTCATATTAGCATATGCAGCTACCACCAGGATCTATGACATCATGGAATGACATCAAGAACGGTTGTTTTGCGTAACTTCTTTGATGACGCGAGAGCAAAAGATTTGAGGAACAAGATTGCTAATTTTTCACAAGAACCTTCAGAGTCTTTCAGAGACTCCTGGATCATATTCAAGTTATACCAGAGAGATTGTCCACATCGCGGGTTGAACGAAGTGCAACTTCTTAGCACTTTCTTGAGAGGTATTGGATTACCGTATCAGATGGCTTTGGACACAACTAGTGAGGGAAATTTCAGCACTAGGAGTCCTGAATCTAGCATTCAGCACCAGTACCAAGAACACAAAATTTGAGAGGAGGAAATCAAATCCAGCTGTGAGCAAGGAGGAGATTAAAAAAGTTAAGGTAAAACTGGATAATATTCATAAATTTCTCAAGAAGCATGTTACTTTTGCAGAAGTACAAGCAATAGAGTCTGGAGATGATGAGATTGAAGAAGGCTATGTGAACTACATTGATGGGAATGGTTCCAGAGGCAAGGGAATCCATGTTTCAATAGAAACTCCTATGGGAATGGTCAAAGAAGTAACTTTAATCAAGGTTCACAGTAAAAACCCTTAAACAACAACATGACCTATGGATCTTCTTACTACCAGAATCCTCCTCCAGAAGCTCAAGAATGCAATATCGAAGCAATGGTTGACAGAGTTTTAGAGGGACATCAGAGATCACTATGGATTTCAATGGAAAAATAGATGGTCTGCACCTCTACCTCAATACCAAGTTCGAAAACATTAGCACCCATGTGAAGAAGTTGGCGAATCAAGTGATACAAACAAGTGAGACCATTAAGAGGAATGAGAGCCTGATTATAGAGAAAATGGAGGCTGGACAGAAGCACGACGTCAATGCATTGATTGATGATGATTTTGGTAGGAAATGAAGAGAGAGAAGCTCCAAGAAGAAGATTTTTGTGTAGAAAGTTTTATGTCATTTGGTAGTTCTCATTGGTGTCGATCGACACCAAGCAATGACCCTCGATCAACAGCGAATCCTGCAGTATAAGTGGCTTCATGTGAATCGACTAACGTCGATCAACACAGAATTCAGAGAACCGACCGACAAAGTGATACAGGTATTGATCGACAGTGTGACCTGAGCATCGATTGACATATGAGAAGACCAGTTCGACTGCCGAACATCAGTGCGAGTTTGATTGTGCGTCCAACCGTGACGGTTTCAGAACAGAATACAGACACATCTGAAGCTATGGATTTTGATAGAGAAGAAGAGGGGCACTCCAAGAGGATGGATAGCTTTGCTAAAAGAGTTTTTCAAATTCCTCTAGATATTTCTTTTGATTAAGCTTATTATACTCACAGATTGTGGATGTTTTTCAGAGAAACAAGGCAGACAGATGATGATATAAAAATCGAGTTCAATCATCTCAGAGAGAAGATGAAGCAAAGGACTTGTATGAGGAAGCAAAGTGATCTTGGAAAGTTCGTGGTTCCATGCTTCATCAAGGGCAACGAGTATTCCAATGCCCTCTGTGATACTCGACCCTCACTGAGCATTATGCCAAGGACTATGGCAGATGAGATGAACCTGAAATAAGAACCCTCCAATGATTCTTTCACATTTGTAGACTGCTCAAGAGTGAACTAAGGAAGGAGGGTAAAAGATGTTCCAGTGCAGATTAACAACACCCTAGTCCCAGTAGACTTCCATGTGATGGACATCAGGATAGATTTGAACTCTTCACTACTACTTGGGAGAGCATTCTTAGCCACTGTTGGAGCTATCTGCGATATGAAGTTAAATCGGTTGTATCAATCTCTAGTTGATCAAATATTTTTTTATGAACCTGTTAAGAATAAGAACAAATCTACTCTAATTGAATTGTGTAATGATGCAGAGCTTGTGGCCACATGCTTCTGCGATTATGAGATCCATGAGGAGTCGAAAGATGGAGCATCGATCGATACCCAGCCCAAAAATATATCGACGAGCTTGCAGTTCAGCAATCGGTCGACACCCACCCCTTGTCATCATTCGACACTCACCCTTCAGAACCGATCAACACCTACCATGCAGATCTCGATTACAACCCACCTTACCTTGAGTACGACAAAGGTTACAGAGAAGAAGAGATAATTGAATATCGGGGTATCTCTATGGATGAGACTGGTGTTTTTCATGTTTCCCATCAACTCGGGAAATCGACATTGATCGATGGTAACCAATCACCATCGATCGATACTGGTACTAACTCAGAGTCTGAGTTAGATTCAGCTGCAGAACATGAGAAGGAATTTGGTTATCTACAACCAGATGAGTTCAGAATTATGAGAGATCCAAATGGTCACGCAAGAGCTATGGATGACAGAATTCTACATGTCTCGAGGGAAGATGTGCATATATACTTGCAATGCCTAATGGAGCTGGGAATCTTTTCGGCGAACAGTCTGATTATCAAGCATCGATCAATAGTCACCATACACCATCGATCAACACATATTAGGCATTCCAAGGATACGGTGAAGCTTACGGAGGATACGATGCAGATTACATAGAGAAAGAGCTGACTGAGTCTCGCGGCCTAGAATTGGAAGAAGTTGGCTGAGTAATGAACGCAAAAGTGGATAATCGAGCATTGATTGACGGCATCTCATTGCCAAACGATATCAGACACAAGCCAGAACAATAACTAAGAGCAGAAGATACAAATGTTGGTTATCTTAGACCAGATGAGTTTGGGGTTTTCAGAGACACAGAAAGACGCAAGGGCTCTTTATGGAGAATTCTAAATATAACTAAGGAGGATGTAGCAGATGTCCTTGTTATGACTAATGGATCAGGAAATTTATTTGGACAACAACGCAGCCATCGATTGACACACATGTAGCAGCATCGATCAACAATGAGGAGCAGAAGAATGAGCCTATCCATAATAATATATACACTTCTAAACACCCCAGACCGATCGATGACAACCAGCATGCATCGATCGACACCACCTTTCCAGGGGTACACCAGTTTTGTACTTCTAATCTCTATGGTTCAGGAAGTCTACGATTTATCGATTTGGATAAACCCACTATTGATCGGCGGTCGTATAAAGCATGGAAAGCGAGCTTACGATATTGATGGCAGAAGAATTTTCCATTGGGAAAAGAAAAATGAGTATGGCATCTACAGAGATGAGAATGGTAATGAATGAGCTATAGACGGAAAAATCGTGAATGTGCAAGAAACAGTCATCAGAGAATTTCTAGAGAGAGCTATTATGCTTGAGCAGAGCTACATATGTTTACTAGAACATGCAGCAAAGATTGCTATATCTATGCAGAAACAAAAGACATATAGTAGAGCAGAGACTGATGAGATTGTTCATGAGATCTACAAAGCTGAAGAGATGTCACTGGATGATATCTACACGAGGCTTGTATACTATCTTATAGACAAGTGCCTCAATGGTTTGACTACACACATGGATGAGATGAAACAAGATTTGGATACTGTTCGAACACATCATGAGATTGGACCAGGCAGAGTGACATCGATCGACGAAATCATCAAGCCATTGATTGATACTAATTTCGACAGATGGAAGTCCGCAGCAGAAAAAACAATTAGAAGATAAATTCAATGAGATTACTTTTTTCTCAAAGCCTGGTGAAGGAAGATATCTCTCAGAAATTGGAGGATATATCAGAGACAACAGCTGCCAGACTTAGAATGCTATAACGCATTATTAAGAATCTACAAAGGAGAATGCAGTCAGTGGAGGTTGCTAAGGAGGTCATAAAGAATGAGAAAGCCAGAGGAGATGAGGCAATGAGAAGCTTCGTTGGTACATGGTTCAGAAGAGCAAAGAAGATGTAGACACTTATTTTCCAAGTGTTCATCCACCTTCATTCTAGTCAGAAAGTTCAAACGTCGAGCTTAAGACAATAACCAAGCGCTGAGTTGGAGGTAACCCACTATTTAGTAAGTTTTTATCTAGTTTTTACTTATACTAATATTTATTTCGAGGCTATAACCAAGCGCTGAGTTGGAGGCAACCCACTTATACTTATAGCTGAGTTGGAGGCAACACACCATCGATCGAAACCATAGAGGGCACCATCATTCGACAATGGATCGCGACCATCGATCGACCACACCCGCCCACCATCGATCGACACTCTCATACAGAGAGAGGTATCAACTTTTCTACTTAAACTATTTACTTGTAATTTGGATATTTCCTAAACCAATCCAAGAAGAATTACACTAGGGACAATGTAATTTAAGTCTAGGGAAGATTCGCTAATGTTATTTATTTGTTTATAACTATATAAGTTTTCAAAAAGTTTTTATTGAGTCAAGAAGGGGACTATGATCAAGATTTATTATGACTAACCATGCTATAAGCATCATTCTTAGAAGGTTGTTTGCAGAGATTACTAGATATACCAAAGAGGATTATCCTGCCACTATATCACACTTGCTTTGAGAGTTTGAAGGATTTGAAGCTGATTTCCAACACTAATCCTGACATTAACTGCTTGCTTTGGGATTTGGTATACACTGGATCGGAGTCCTTCTGCAAGTCTGGAAGGTAAAAGTATGTGAGCTTCTGATTCCCCTCTCTCTCCCCTTAAGATTTAAAAAGGAGTCGAACATGAGCTTGTGGCTACAACCATTAAAGCTTGATCCTAGAAAGCGATAAAGGTCAAAAAAAAGTGAACAGGATCTGGTGGCAAAAACCATTAGGGTTTGATTCATGGAAGCCTGTCCAAATATCTCAGTAAGTTAAACAAAATAAAATGATACTCTCAAAAGAAGGGAGACATTGACTGAGAGAAGTGAGAATAGAGAGAGAGCAAAGGGATCAGAGAAGACTACCCGTCTGCTCAGATACTTGTAGGGGCAAGAGTCTATATGTCCTTTGATCAATACTCTCCGGGTAAAGCCTGCACTATTATTTTATGCAAAGAAATGAAATCAGTAGAGGGGTGTGTCAGACTAGTATTCACTAAGTTTTTGGTGGAATGGATTTGGTTGCTATACTAGGATAGGGTAGATAAAATTTCTCTGTGATTGACTTGATAGGATGTGGTTGCAACAAAGTAGGGTGACAATAATGCTTAGACATTATATGAGTCTTCGCTTTTCAAAACCTCTTTCAAAGGCTTGTTTGCTTGAGGACAAGCAAATGGTTAAGCCTTGGGGACTTTACATAGCCTATTTTTTACCAATTATAGACCATGTTATAGGCTCTATTATGTGTGTAGACTATGTTTTAGAGTCTTTACAGGTCCAAGTACATTTTGGAGATATATGGAGATACTTGGAGCTTTTGGAACATTTAGAAGAAAAGAATCCATAGCTAATCAGTTAGAGAGTTAAAGTACGAGACATTCGTCGACCAACGACACTACCATGGCGTCGACCGATGTTACGAGACCAACGTCGATCGATGTTTCAGACTTGACATTGATCGACAGCCAAATCACAGACAACCGATTTCAAGCCCAAGTTAGAGACAAAAGATGAAGATGCCCTAGACGATTTTTGACTTAGATTTTAGGGTTGTTTATTTATGCTTTATGTATTACACAAAAAAGAGAGAGATAGAGAGAGAGAGAGGGAGAGAGAGAGAGGGAGAGAGAGAGAGAGAGAGAGAGAGAGAGAGAGAGAGAGAGAGAGAGAGAGAAAGAGATAGAGAGAGAGACAGAGAGAGAGTTTTAGTTTTCTATTATAGATTTAGGGTTTTAGAGGAGAAGATTCATAACTCCTTGGGGAGATTTGTATTGGAACCCTAATATTTTATCTATGCATTATACTCAGACTATTGTTCTTGCTTTGATTATGTCTGAGTAGTTATCAACTATAATTAAGGTTGAATGATAGCAATCATGGATTAGCCCATAAATAGGATTGCTAGGTTAGGTTAATATCCATCAATTGAGTTGTGCTTAATGCTTGCATTCTAGAGTAGCTAACTAGGATCTCGAAAGTAAGACATGGACGACTATGAGAGTAGGTTCTATGCCAAAGTAGACTCCATTGAACTAGGTTGTTAGGCGCATGCGAGAGCTGGTCCAATTAGCTTGGTGAACATATCAAATCTCGTTCACATTTCCTTCTGATTTCACCATCGATCGACATCAGGCCTTAGACGTCGATCGATGCTCTTTCCTTTTGCTCACATAGGAGAGTTGGAGTTAAAAGGGTCAGAATAGTTAACATTTGAGTTCTAGAATATTTACTTTTCTGTACTTCATATTCCTTATAATCCATTAAGCGTGAAACCCTAGGTCTAGCATACTTACATTCACATCTAGTTAATGTAGTACCATATTTCCATATTTTCATTATTATCATATTTCCATATTGCATCTATACCTCCTGATAAGGAATATTTCATTAAACTGATCGTTTGCTACTAATATACATACATACATATATATATATATACCTAGATTAGTCTTTAGAAATAAGAAATTTATTGTGTGCCATTTCTCTCTGTGGATTCGATCCCTAAGTACTACATCTGATCTCTCTTGGCAAGAGTATTATTTGTGTGTTAAGGTTAGGGTTAGGGTTAATTTGATAGTTTATTGTTTAGGATATTCATACCCTGTTAGAACAATAAACACAACATGTCATCTACGCATATTGAAACTCTCAGCTCACAACTTTGCTATACGTGGCTTAGTTGAGTCAATTACCACCCTCACTGCAAAAATAGAGAGCATAGATGTTAGTGTAGCTGAGAAAGTTAGTAAAACTTTGAAGGTACCATACAAGATAAGGTGGATGCTAGATTGGGTGCATTTGAGACTGAGTTGATGAAGAAGATCGCAAGTTTGGAGGAAGATGTCAAATTTTTCAAAAACAAGGCTGATGTAAATATTTCACATGGTGTGGCCGACGACAACTCTGGAAATTCCAAAGCGTACGAGGATGATGGTGGTTCTAGCAATGACTTAGTATGATCCTTTTCTCCATTTTTATATGTTTATCTCTAAATCATTACTAATTCTTGTTATTTATTACTTCAGTCATGGAAGGTCCAAAACAAGATCAGTTCACAAGATGGTTTACCAATACAAACTGTTGTTAAGAAGGAGAAGAAGACAAACAAGACGACGGAGAAGGACGAGCTTAAGACTACGAAGGTGCCACTAAAAAAGTGAAGAAGGAGAAGAAAGACGGAGTCCCACCAAAAAAAGTGAAGAAGGAGAAAGCATTTGTCATCCCGCAGCTGAATGACGAATCTATTTCGACTAAGGATTGGGAAGATCATCTGAAATGGGAGAAAACAGGGAAGTGTAGGCAAGTGTTGGAAACACTTGCTAGCAGTATAGAGGAGCCTGCACGTAGACGCAAACCCCAATTGAAAAAGACGCAAGTATGGCCATACGTAGGGAATTCAACAGTGAAGCGTATAATTACTGGTGTCACTGTTTCGAAGAAGGCGATGACCCATTAGCAAAAGTCGAGGGAGGAAAACTGCAGAAGGTTTTGGACTTCATTAAGCGAGATTTGTACGTTTTCTCTATTCCATCTTATCTTATTCGTAAGATATGATCCTTGAATGCTATATTTTTAATTTTAGGGACCAAGAGGAAATTAACTACCAACAAAATGGCGCTCAGTTTTACTTAAAGCTAATGGTACCAAGAGAAGCGTGGCCAACAAGCAACTACGGCTGGCTCTGTGACTCGGTGAGTTTTTTTTTGATTATGGTGTATCATGAGATTAACGACTGCAGCAATGCTCATGTTTTAAGTAATGGTTTTATTTTTTTTATTTTGCAGCACATGGCTGCAGCAATGCTCATGTTCCACAAACGTTCCATGCAATCCACATCTCCATATTCCTCCTCTCGAATTGCATTTCTAGATCGGTGGTTTGTCAATAAATGGGTTAATGACTACAACAAAATGGACAAGGATACAAAGAGAATAGACTTGTCAGATATGTATAGCAAGGCTTTCAATGGAGAATACCCAGTTTAGTTTGTGACAGGTAAAAAGTAGTTTATAGATGTTGACAGCTTGTTTCTCTGCCACCTTATCAACGGAAACCACTGGGTGACCCTACACATTGATTTAAAGAAGACGATAATCCATGTGTATGATTCTATTCCGAGTGTGGTGGAGAATGAAGGGAAGCTGCGTGAGGAGTGTAGACCATTCACAAAAATGATTCCACTAGTGCTTAACAAGATGCTGCCTCCTAAAGTGCGCAAGAAGACTGAGAAGCAGTTTGCCTTACGTAGGCACAAGAATGTGCCACCAAACGAGGACCCAGGAGATTGTGGTGTCTACTCTTTAAAGTATATTGAATGTCTGGCTCTTGGAAGTACATTTGACGGCTTAAGTGATCAGATCATACCGGCTCTACGAATGAAATTGGCAGCCGACATCTTTGAAGAGGTTGGTGCAGAAGAATGAAGAGGCTGTAGAGGTTATTGTGTTGGCTTATTCCAAGTATTCTAGGACGTGAACTTGTATGATTTTATTTTTGTAAGTGTAGTAGTACGTTTAACTTGGATGGATGTATGAGTTGGCAGGTTTTTCTTTGTTACTTTAGTATCTATGTGGTTTGTTATGGTTTGTTATGTATATATAGGCTCGGTTGTTGTAGTTAATGAAATGTAATATAACACCAAGTCATGAAAGTAAATGAAATGCAAAGTAACACCAACGACAATTGATCAAAGTGTAAAAGTAAATACCTTCAAATGACCAAAGCATGAAACTAGATCGAATACTCACTACTTAAGAGGGCATGTTTTAGAATTATGTCATGTCTGGTAACAAATTCTACATGTGTGTTCTTTCCTTGGTCGCTTCTTCTCTACAACTTTCTCCAAAATAGATTTATGTCTTGATTTTTTGGGTCTTCCAGGTGGTTGGCGGACATCTGGAGGCAAACAGATTTTGTTTGCAACTTCTTCTGGAATTGGAGCAGCATCATCTTTGGGCATAACAGCACTGAAATATGCGTTGTAAAGGTACTGCTTCTGATAATAATGGTGACAAAGTGATATACTTGATATCTTTCTAGCTTCCGCAGCAGCTATAGCATGAACACACGGTATCTTCTCCAAATCAAATCTACGGCAAGAGCATTTCTTCTCGGTCAGATTTACCACATGTAAAGATGAGACTCCCATCACTTGTGACTGATGGATGTCAATTTCCTGAACCTTTAAAAGTTTAGCAATAGGTATACGACCCTGAAAATGGTAAAGTTTAGTATAATAGAAAACAGATTATCGAACAAGTTCTTTACACCAGGAGTAAACTACATTTCCAGATTATAAATAGATTTCCCTCCAACAACTTCTCTACACCACGAGTCAGATAGGTTTTCATCAAGCCAGCATCATGTTTTCTTGTTGCAAACCAACGTGTCATCATTAATCGGATTGCCTCTAGAAGGCAAACAATTGGCAAGCTTCTCACATCTGACAAAGCTCTGTTTATGGATTCAGGTATGTTACTTGTAAGGATGTTGTAGCGATTACCTCTAAAATGAGCTCGTGTCCACTTACGTACATCAGCACGTTCCAAATATGCATGTAAAGTTGGATTTAACTCTTTGATCGTCTCGAAAGTTGCTTGAAAGTCTACTAACCTAAAAGAGTATGCCGCTTTTTTGACCAACCCAAACAGATCACGCCCTCTGTACCGTAACAAGATGTTTTTATACAAGTGGAACATGCAAATTCCCCTGCTAGCCAATGGATAGACCACTGCAATAGCCTTCCCTATTGATTTGTGTCTATCATAAATTAACGCCAAGCCTTCATCATCAGGTATCACACGACTGAGTTGGCGGAAAAACCATATCCATGATTCATCATTCTCTGTGTCAACAACAGCAAATGCAATTGGAAAAATTTGAAAATTACCATCTTGTGATGTTGCAATGAGAAGAGTTCCGTTGTATTTTTCTTGCAAGAAAGTACTATCAACCACTACAACCTTCCTCATATATGGGAAGCCAGTAATGCTAGTGCTGAATGCAAGGAATAAGTACTTAAATCTATTCTTTGCATCGACTTCCAATCGAGTTAAAGTCCCGTGATTAGCCATTCTAATCATGTGCAGGTAAGCAGGTAATTCCTGGTATCCATTCTCTGCTGAACCCAATACGAGATCTCTAGCAACCAGAAGTGTACGACGACCTTTCTAATAATCCATCTACAATATACAATAAACATCAACCCATTTATTAGGAACTAAGGTCAGATACAATAAATTTGATGGAGAAATCTAATTCATTAACCTTGAGTCCGAATCTCAAGTTCATAGCAGTAGCAACATGACGTGGCAAAATAGTCTTGTCAACCCCACCAACATAGTCTTTGTACAAGAGTCCAAGAATTTCAGGAGTAGCTTGTCGGGAACGAGACGAACGCTCTGTTACAGAGCAGGAATGTTCAGCTACATATACTCGGATTGTAAACTTTGTAGAATCACCTACTGGTGTAGCTCTAAGCTTCCAAGTACAGCCTTCTAACCAACATTTTACAGGTAACAAGTCACGAGTAGATCTAACCACATCAAAATAAAACTTTTGAACAACTGAAAAAATCTTCAGACGTGTCTCAATGCATCTTTTGATTCAAAAATCTGCCCCACGTTAAAGTTGAATGCGCCCAAGTCGAGTATATTCTTTGGAGAATCTCTTTCTTGTGTCTTTAGAACAGTGCTGTAACTCATCGTTGCAGGAGATCCTTGATCCTCTTCTACTTGCTCTGGTGGAAGCCCATATGACGTAAAGTTCTCGTCTTCAGATGTTCCTCCATCGGAATCGTCACAATAATCAAATCGATCACCCTCTTCATCAGTATCCTCATCGTCTGTAGACATTGGGTCTTCGTTTTCTAGGGTTTCTTTCGGATCTTCGCTGGCTTCTTCAACCTCGTTTTCCTTGACTTTAAACTCTACACATAGTCTAACATTCTCGACTTTGTGAAGACACAAAAATCCCTGAAACTGACTATCGTTTCTTACTTTCACAGGAGGTGTATCTATGGTTTCCTTGAATAGATTATGTTTAGGAAAAAGATACGCCAACTCCAGTTCATTGTATGCGAAATCAACTCCGTAATCCTGATATATGAGTTTCACAAAATCCTCATATCTAGTTTTCTCATTAGCTATGAGTAATTTACTACCTTGCTCATTGTCAACTTCAAATAACCACTTCTTCCTTTCGAATTTCCACTTTCCACAGACAAGAATGATGTGATCCATGTTTCTCTAAGCAATAACGATTGCAACAAGAGTCAAAACCACCATTAAAAGGGACAACTTGATAAGGAAGAAAGAGGGGTAAAGGGATGACGACAGTTACAAAAATTAAACCTAATTGTGGTCTAAATACACTAGAAACAAACTGAACTCGACATTGCAGTAAACCGGGTTTAATTCTGAAATAATTTAGTTTGGTTTACTAGAACCCAGAATTAAGTTTAAAAGTCTGCCACCTCTTAAACTAAAACGTCTGCCACATCGTAAATCAAAAAGTCTACCGCATATGTAAATCGGTTATGTAACTCTGCCATAAGAAACTAAGTCGATCGTGAAAATCTATCATTTATAACAAATCTGTTGTCTCATTCGACAGACATATTTCAAAAGTCTGTTTTAATACAAATCGGACAAACAAATCTACAGTAGAAAGAAATCTGACGTTGTATAGAAAGTCTACCACTACTTCTGCGATAGATTATATTTTCTTATCAGATTTAGTAAACAGACTTAATGTTCGATAGATTTATTTTTCGTAAAACAAATCTGCCGGCGACCAAATTATAAGGTTACTTTGGGAAAAACAATCTTTTTCCTACAACTATAGACAAGGGTAATTTCGACCAAAAAAATATTCTAATAATTTTTAGAAGTTATGAGTCATTCTAGTAATAACACAATTAATTAGAGTCATTCTAAAATTTTTCCCTATGTTTTATTGAGTAAAAAGGAATAATGATCAGTTTAAATTTTTACTTATTATCTAACCATTCTATTGAACTATTCTAGATTTGTTGATTTCAGAGAGTACTAGAGATACAAAGTGGATCATCCTGCCACTATATCACACTTGCTTAGAAAGTTTGAAGGAACTGAAGCTAAGCTCCAACCTAATACTGACTTATTTGGTTGCTTTGGAGTTTGGCATACATTGGATCGGATGCCTCTTGCAAGTCTGGAAGGTAAAGTCTGTGTGCTTCTGATTCCCTTCTCTCTCTCTCTCTTCGGAATCTATAAAAATAAAAGATTAAGATGATTTCTTGAAAGATGCAGAGTGGTTGGTAATTTACCTATTACCCAATTATTCCAATTTAGAAAGGAATGATCACACATTGTGGAAGTGAGAGATAGGTAAATTACTTGTGACCCCATTATTCGCCTATAATTTGTCAAAAAAGGAAAAAGATAAAGAAAGATGAACAAGATGGACTGAATCAACATCCTTGATTCATTGGACTTATTAAAAATATATATAAAAAGATCCAGAGAAGAGAGAAAGAGGGAAGAAAGGGATCAAAGAAGATTGCATGTGTGTTCAGATACTTGCAGGGGTAAGAGTCCATGTGTCATTTGGTTAATACTCCCTAGGTAAATCATGCACTTATATTTTATGCAAGAAATGAAGTTAGTAGAGGGGTGAATCAAACTACTATTTGCTAAATTGTTGGTCTGATGGATTTTGTTGCTATAATAGGATAAGGTATATAAAGTTTCTCTAAGGTTAACACATGCTTGATGAGGTTGCAACATAGTAAATATGATAATAAGGAGTTAGAGATTTTGTGAGTCCTTGTGTTTTCAAACCCTTTTTATAGGTTTACCCTTGTTTTGCTTGAGGACAAGTAAAAGATTAAGTCTGGGGGAGTTTATAGGTCCTAATATTTACCACTTTTAGACCATGTTATAAGCCGAATTAGGAGATTTTTAAGTGTGTCTAGGATGTGTTTTAGAATCTTTTCAGGTTCAGGTGCATTTTGGATCATTATAGAGATTATGAGGCTTTCTGGAGCTCAAAGAGAGAAGAACCCCGTAGCCGGTCAAATCATCAAAGTATGAGTCAAGACAGAGAGTTGCATCGATCGACGATGCACCCTTGCCGTTGATTGACAGTCGACACGCATAACCCTAATTTAGAAAGTACCCGACTTGAAGCTCAAGTCATGAAAATTACAAGATTGCCTCTAGACGTGTTTTACCTATTTTATATTATCTTTCCAGGTGTTTTATGCAAAGGAGAGTACTTTTACAAGTTTAGAGATTTTTCATAGCAAACATAGTAGTTTTTGGTGAGAAGATCAAAACTTCTTTCAAGCTTTGTATTGGACCCCCAGTTTATATCCCTATTATTATTATCGTATACATTATTTTATGCTTATGATTATGTTTTGCTTAGCTATGTCTGAATAGTTCTCTTGTTTGATTTAGGGCTTATTAATGGTTCTGACGGATTAGACAAAAAATAAAACTGTTAGAGTGACTATTAGTTCTATCATCAGAGTTTTGCTTATTGCTTGTGTTCTAGAGTAGCTAATTATAACCCTGATATTAGGATAATCGAGAGTAGGATCGTTAACTGAACAAATCATGTTGAGCTTAAGTTACTAGGGGCAATCGAGAGACTGATCTAGTAATTCTAAGTGAACCAATTGAATCTGGTCATTTAATGCTTGACTAAGAAAGTCATCGACCGATGTCGTTTGCATACCATCACTCGATGGTTATTCCGAATTTGCACATGAAAGTTGTAGACTCTGACCTTAGCCATATGATAGATATAAATTAAATCTTTACTTATTAAATTAGTGTTCTATGATTGAAAACCCTTTGGGTTCTATCTATTATAATTCATTATCTGAAAACTCCAGATATAGCTATTTTCCTTAATTGTTTACAACCAACTCATTTCTGATTTACTATTTTTTAAAGTCTTATTAATTTCCTAGCACAACTAAGTAAATTGTCAAATCTATTGTCTGCCCTCGGTATCTGTGGATTCGATCCCTAAGTACTATAGTTGATCCTCTTATTTGAGAGAGTAATAAGTAGCTCTAAGGTAGTTTAAGCACGTATCCAATTTAGCGATTTTGCCAGGGAGCAAGGATCACCATTAGATTTCTTTTGCAAGTTTTAGTTTACTTACAATTTGTTTCTTTTTGTCTTTAAGGTACATGCATAACAGTACCAAAAGCAATAAGGAAAAAGAATTAATTTTCTCAGACCCAATAGCAATTGAATGTAGAATATGCAAGGAGAAGTGACAATAATCGATCAACGCCAATACATCTTCTTCGTTCGACACTCGTGTGCCTGAATCGATTGACACCGACACTAAGACATCGATCAACGGTGTTTCCCGAGGAAAGATGTTTGA